>SEYY01020556.1:30000-40000 GCA_009176605.1 Armadillidium nasatum | reverse complement strand
TTGGGGGAGGAGAAGCAACAGATCCTTGCTGTTGTACTAACTGTAACTGTGGGTGTGAAGGGATTAAAATTTGAGAACCAACTAGGGCAGAATATTCAACAGGATGCTGAGAAGCTGGGATAAAGCTGCTTTGTTCTACCTGAGAAGTTGACAACGACGATGCTGCGACTGAAGAAGTTGCAGCTCCAACGGGCTGAACCACCGAAGCGACAGGGTTAAATTGGGATGAGGGATAACCAGCGTACCCAGACGACGATATCGGTAAGTAACCAGAAGATTTTCCGTAAACTTGACCGCTCTGAAAATTAACGTATAACAAATAGCAGCATATGTAACTCCAAAAGAGGGGAAATAAAATTTTTGATATATATAAATTTCCTTGGTATCTAAAGTGAAAATAATATTAATAATAATAATAATAATAATAATAATAATAATAATAATAATAATAAAATGTTCGAACAGTTTATAAGTAAAGAAACTTACCGGTAATAAAGATTGGGTTGAAGAATCACCAACTTTTGTCAAGGAACCATAGCCTGACTCTGGAACCAAATCACCTGTTAGAGAAACAAATTTTATAATTATTAAAGAGAATACTGAAAATAAAATGGCATATCTAGCATTATGATCAATCGAATTATTAAAAAGATCAGCACAATTTGGATTTAATACTTGAAAAATAAAAATAAATATATTTCACAGTTCAATAAAGTACATTCTCCCCCCTCCACCCTTCAAAAAAAAAAAAAAAAAAAATACATCACCTGAGTTGACGATCTGTTCTAAGCCTTCTCTTAGTTGTTGCTGATGCTGCTGCATTAATTGTTGTTTGTCCTTCAGCTGCTGTAACTGTTCTTCTCCAGCTTTCTTTGTTAGTGACGTATTAGTTGAATCACTTTGGGAAATTTGAGACAACTGCTGAGACAATGGCGGAATTGTTGTACCAACTTGTTGTGATGGCTGCTCTTGTTGGGACAATAATGACTGCTGTGGTTGAGGATGTGACTGTTGTACCACTTGCGTTTGAGGAGGTTGGAGCTGTTGCTGTTGAGTAATTTGCGACTGTTGGTGAGTCATTTGTGAAGTTTGTTGTTGTGGTTGATTCTGCTGAGCAATTTGCGACAGCATAATCTGCGCCTGCTGGGACTGGGCAACTTGCGATGGGTGTTGCTGCTGGGCAATCTGCTGTTGCACTAATTGCGGCTGTTGGAGAGCTTGTGGAGCTTGCTGCTGACTTGACTGATGGACAAGTTGAGGTTGACTTTGGATCACCTGGTGTTGCTGATTAGACTGAGATGATTGAGGATGACTAGGCGTCGAGCTCTGATGATGTAAGGTTTGCCCACTGTGCTGCTGATGAGCCTGAATAATTTGTGTTGTCTGTTGTTGCATTACCTGCTGTTGACTTTCTTGAGGAATTTGTTGTCTCGTGTCTGGTTGCTGGTTTTGCTGAGACAGCTGAGTTTGAACCATTTGAGCTTGTTGCTGTGTTATGTGAGGATGTTGCTGAGAAATCTGCGGTTGCTGTTGTGCTAGTTGGTTCTGTAATTGTTGTTGTTGCAGCTGCTGCTGCTGGATCAAATGTTGCTGTTGAGATGACTGTTGGTGAGTTAACTGATGTTGAGCATTTTGAATTATTGAAGGTTGATGTTGAATCATTTGATTATGTTGCTGTAGACTCAACTGCTGCTGCATTTGAATCTGATGTTGTTGTTGCTGCTGCATTTGAATCTGATGTTGTTGCTGCTGTTGCATTTGCAGTTGCTGTTGTTGTTGAATTTGCAACTGCTGTTGCTGCTGAATTTGAAGTTGTTGCTGAGATGGTTGTTGTTGCATTTGAACTTGCTGTTGTGGTTGTTGTTGTTGCATATGTATTTGTTGTTGAGACTGTTGTTGCTGCATTTGTATTTGCTGAGGCTGCTGCTGCATTTGTATTTGCTGTTGAGGTTGTTGCTGCTGCATCTGTATTTGTTGTTGAGTTTGCTGTTGCTGCATTTGCATTTGTTGTTGAGGCTGCTGCTGTTGCATCTGTATCTGTTGTTGAGGTTGTTGCTGCTGCATCTGTATTTGCTGTTGAGGCTGTTGCTGCTGCATCTGTATTTGTTGTTGAGGCTGCTGTTGCTGCACCTGCATTTGTTGTTGAGGCTGCTGTTGCTGCACCTGCATTTGTTGTTGAGATTGCTGCTGCTGCATCTGTATTTGCTGCTGAGGCTGTTGTTGCTGCATCTGTATTTGTTGCTGAGGCTGTTGTTGCTGGACCTGTAACTGTTGTTGAGGCTGCTGTTGCTGCATGTGTATCTGTTGTTGAGATTGTTGTTGCTGCTGCATCTGTAATTGTTGAGACTGTTGTTGTTGCTGCATCTGCAACTGTTGAGACTGTTGTTGTTGGATCTGTAGTTGTGGTTGAGTCTGCTGTTGCTGCATATGCATTTGTTGTTGAGACTGTTGCTGCTGCATCTGTATTTGTTGTTGTTGCATTTGAATTTGCTGATGTTGTTGCTGTTGCTGTATTTGAATTTGCTGCGGCTGTTGCTGCATTTGAATTTGCTGCTGCGGCTGTTGTTGCTGCTGTTGCATTTGGATTTGTTGCGGCTGTTGCTGCTGTGTAGGTTGTTGGGGCACTAAAAGTGCGTCTTCGTGTTTTTCTTTCATCATATCTTTTCTTTTCCTTTCCTCTCTCTCGCGTTTCAGAGAGTGGATCGTGGCTTTAATCATTCTTGCCACGGCGGCTTCATCATCCTCCATAATCATATCCATTTTTACCTACGACAATAATAATAATAATAATAATAATAATAATAATAATAATAATAATCTACCAGTTATTTAAATTACAAGTTTTTATACATCGGAGGCAAACCACTTAAACATTCGAAAACTACAAATTTATCTACTACTACTCCTTTCTTCTTCTACTACTACTACTACTACTACTACTAATAATAATAATAAGTAATAATAATAATACCATTCCTTCGGCAATTTTGTCAGGGACGTCGCTTTTCAAATTGAAATCAAACTGAATCGCTTCGTTCTCTTTGTGTTTGTCCTTCCTCTTCTTCGCGTCGGTTACTCGCAACCTATTCAATGTAAATAATAATAATAATAATAATAATAATAATAATAATAATAATAATAATAATAATAATAAAATAAATTACATCCAATTTCATTGTTTAAACATTTTCTAGTTTGATTACTTAATTCGTAATGACAGTAATAATAATAATAATAATAATAATAATAATAATAATAATAATAATAATAATAATAATAACAACAACAATGTCTACAGTAATTAACCTGAATGAATTACAAGACATTTTACGCAGATATTATCAGAGTAATCTCTATCAGCGTTCTAAATGAGCAACTACTTTTCGTCAGTAGAGATTTTAATCCCTACATTTGACAAAGAAAAAAAAAAAATAATCTCTAAATAAAAAAGTTTGAAGGAGGCATACCTGAGGAGAATACTTTCCGATTCCGAATTGATAGAATCTTCTTTATTAACGAGTTCCACCTTGATTCCCGCGTCTTCCTGGAAGAAGTCGTGTTCCAAAAGGTCTTTCACCGTCGGTCTGGAAAGGAAGATTTAAAAAATAACAGTAACATACAACATAAATAATTATAAAAATCTCCTCATTATTTATAATAATAATGAAAAAAAAACCCGTTTTCATACGATTATAAATAAATTAATAAATTATAAGTTTTTTTTTTAACTCAACATATAAAAAAGCAAACAAACACATTCACCTCATAAACTACCATACACAATTAAACGACTGTACATATAGGAATTTATTTTCTTTTTCCAATAACTACACACTATTGAGAGAATGAACATTTGTAGTTAAAATATAATAAGGTTAACTACTTCTACTACTACTACTACTAATAGTAATAACGACTGACCATTCCCATGATAAAAGATAAGGAAATTAATAAAAAAAGGCTATCGTGACACCTGTTATCAAATGCTTTGTAAGGATCTTTAAATTAGCAAAATAAATGCAAGGAGAGTTCCCCTTTTTCATCCCCCCCCCCTTCACCTCTCCAGTACATATATATATATATATATATATATATATATATATATATATATATATATATATATATATATATATATATATATATATATATATATATATATATATATATATATATATATATATATATATATATATATATATATATATATATATATATATATATATATATATATATATATATATATATATAGACGAACAAACCTCTGTTCACTTTGAAGCCTAGTACACCATTCGATAATTTCTTTAACTGGCTCGTCCTCTATTTTGTTGAAACTCAATGGCCGAATGCCCTGAAAATATTTGGAAAAAAAAATCAATTTTATTAACAACGAAACATAAAAACAATCATTACACGCACTATGAATAATAGAATTTAACAAAAAAATAAAAAAATAAAAAAAAAGTATCAACATAAAAATCAAACAAAATGAACGTAGTATAATAATAATAGTAAAAATACCAATAATAATGATAATTATGATGATAATTCGATAAAATATTTAGAGAATCAACCAAAATTTACTAACTAATAGAAATGAGGCAGTGGAGGTCATTGTAAAAAAATAAAAAATAAATTTTTTTTCATTATATAAGAAAGCAAAACACTTTTCCCATTCAGTCACTAACCCAAAAAGACACTCAATTATCAACTGAATATAAAATAATGAAAACAAAAACATTTATTTCAAAGGCCCTGCCGTCTATTTCAATTGCAGTTACGGCATCGCCATCTGCTGTCACTCTTATCAGCAGCTTTATCTTTAGGCGGAAAGATAAGTCATTTTAATATGCAGGTTACGGGTTTTAAGATAAAAATATTGCTAAAAATGATAATCAATAAAAAAATGAATAAAAAAAGAAGATGAAGTAAAAAAAAGAAGAAAAGAAAGGAGAAGAGATAAGCATTACGGTAATAACGTCAGCAAAAGGTGCAATTACATTTTGATTTTCACAAACATTCTTAAAAATCTTCCTCTTTCCTCATCGCCATTTGTGCCACATCTTTTATCAGTCACCCCCCTTCTTCCCCCCTCCCCCACCACCTCCTCACTCTCCCCAAAAAAATGCTTTCTAGTCTTTCAATTCGAGCGATTTCGATCAAACCTTTTTCATTTAAAATTTAATACGCTGAAAGCATCAAACCTTTCATTTTTCAAATACATACATACATACATACATATATACATACACATATCATGTATATATATATATATATATATATATATATATATATATATATATATATATATATATATATATATTATATATATATATATATATATATATATATATATATATATATATATATATATATATATATATATATATATATATATATATTCTGCCCTGCTTTTAACTTACCGAAGTAACTTTGCGATAAATTTGCGCTGGGCCGCTGCATTCGCCATACGGATATTCGAGGGTCGCCATCTCCATCATACACATACCAAAGGCGTAGACGTCGACGCCTTCGTCGTAATGTTCTTCGTATACCTCGGGAGCCATAAACTCCGGCGTTCCTATATATATATAAAAAATAATAATAACCTTCCCCCAGGTAGGACTAAGTCCTGTCAGTGGGATCTTTCGAGGAAGATCCCTGGGTTTCAAGGGCCCACGGCGGATACCGCTGGCTGGGCCAGGCCTATCGCGGATGCCGGAGATTATTCCCATCAGTGGCAAGAGCACTCCACTGATGTACTCGTTTAACGACTGAGTCATTCGGAGCTATGAGCAAGAAGAAATCGCTCACATTTCCCGCTCCGGCCAGGCCTCGAACCCTGGACCTATATATATATATATATATATATATATATATATATATATATATATATATATATATATATATATATATATATATATATATATATATATATATATATATATATATATATATATATATATATATATATATATATATATTAGCGATGGGACGATTAAGAATTTTTGTTGATGACGATTATAGTAAATTTTACGATGACAATGACGATGAAGTTGAAAAATCGTATTTAAAAAAAATTTACATTATATTGATAAATGTTAGTCATTTAATAATGAGGAAGAATTAAATAGTATCTTTCTCTTTACTCCGATGTATTAAAACATGTAACTTTATATAGTATAATAGAGTGGGCTCCACTCCCTCTCGGCCTCAGATATGCGATTATAGATATTAAAGTACTGGTCATATGGCTAATAAAATTTTGCCACGAACGAATCTAGTTGTGTAAGAAACGAGGTAGAATCATGAGAGGTTGTGTCACTTCCCACAACGTCCCCAACGTCGGGAATGTTAAGAGAAATTGGGTCATTTTCAAGGGACTTTGGCGGAGACCATCCGTAACATGAGAAACAAAAAAAAACGTGTGCAATAATGCCTTTATGCTAATGGAGGTCACTTCCAACACTTGTTGTGATGTCAACACGATTCTCACATACACAAACACTTGTTCGTGTCAAATTTTATTACCTTATGACTAGTACTTTGATATCTATAAGTGCATAATAGTGTGTGGTGTGGGGGTGGGTAGGGGGGAAACCCTGTAGTGTCTTCAGAACATTGATTTAAAAATAGATATTCCCTACATGGGAAATATATATCATTTAGAACATGGACAGATATGCAAAATTCAAATACTTTAAATTAAGAACTCTTAAATTGCGATGCAAAACAATCTTTTCTCCAACTTCTGGGGTAATTCAATTTCAAATTGGGAGAGTATATTTGTCCCACGCTACTAAACAGACTTTCACTCTTAATATAAGAAAGTGGAGAAGGGATATTTATAAGCTAATATATGTGAATTAATCGTCAAAATCATGGGCAGAAAAATGACGAGGAATAAGAAAAAAATATGCCGGTAATGATGATTAATCGTTCCACAATATTATTTATATATTATATATATATATATATATATATATATATATATATATATATATATATATATATAATATTATTTATATATTGTAATAATAATAATAATAATAATAATTATAATAAAACCACATAAACCGTGGAGTGAAGTGTAAAATTTCACTCCACGGTTTATGAGGTTTTATTACTTACGTATATTGTCTGTGGTTGAAGGGGATGGTAACTGACCTGTTGCCCTGTATATGAGAACAATCGGAGGGGCTCCTTTGAGTTAGTCTTCATAGTGGGTGTTCATGAGCTTTCTCAATGCGAATTTCCATTTGTACTGTCATCGCACAGAGGTAACACTCTGTCTTACAAGTTTAGAGATCAGGGTTCGAATCCCAGAATACTAGGCTTGAAATTTATATATAATAATAAAAAAAAAAAATTCTTAGAAAATGATGATTTTTTTTTTTTTTTTTTTTTTTTTTTTTTTTTTTTTTTTTTTATTTTTTTTTTTTTATTTATTATTATTATTATTTTTATAATTTTTATTTACTATTAAGTAAATAATAATAATATTTAAACTTTCTTCTGTATAGGTTAGATTTTAATCCTGAATATATATATATATATATATATATATATATATATATATATATATATATATATATATATATATATATATATATATATATATATATATATATATATATATATAATATATATATATATATATATATATATATATAATATATATAATATTATTTTTATATTATTTTTTTTTTTTTTTTTTTTATTTTTTTAAAAAATATTAATATTTTACTTATTATTTATTATAATTATTATTATTATTTTTATTTTATTTTTTTTTATTTTTTATATTATAATTATCATCATTTAATACTTACTTAATAGTAATAAATAATAATAATAATAATAATAATAATAATAATAATAATAATAATAATAATAAGTTAAAAATCAATTCCAAAATTTCAACTGATACTTTTAAAATTCTCAAGATCATCATTTTCAGAGAATTTTTTTCCCATCATCATTATTATTATTATTATTTGTTAATATATTAATTAAAATTATAATAATTATAGTTACCCTAAAAGAAATGACATTGACCATGAGGGTTTATGTTTACTTGGATGTACTTCAATACAATTATAATTATTTTATGTTAATAAGTAATATAAACCATATATATATATATATATATATATATATATATATATATATATATATATATATATATATATATATATATATATATATATATATATATATATATATATATATATATATATAATATATGAGTGTGGCGGCAGCGGATGGGGGAAAACGTACCTATAACAGATTTGGCACAAGACCTATTTTTGAGCGTAGCCAAACCAAGATCCCCAATTTTGACAGAGCCCGTGGTCCCAGTGATAAAAATATTATCACACTTAAGGTCCCTATGAATTATGGGTGGGGACCGGGAATGGAGGAAGGCGAGGCCTTTTAAAATCTGCTGACACCATCGTTTCAACACCTTCGTATTTACTTTCCGCAGACGGCGCAGATACCTGAGAAAATAATATGGATCAATTGTGGGTATATATATATATATATATATATATATATATATATATATATATATATATATATATATATATATATATATATATATATATATATATATATATATATATATATATATATATATATATATACACACACACGTTTCTCCAACAAAACAATGAAAAGAAAAATTCAAATAATTTATATGACGTGATTAGAAACTATTATTTTATCAATAAAATAATATTAAAATTAATTATATACAATAATAATAAAGTATTAATTTTATTTATTTTTATTTTTATTAACAAATTAATAAATAAACAATTAATAAATTAAATTAATAAAAAAAAAGATTTATGCCACTACCTGTGGCTTAAAGGTAGAATAATTGACTCATGTGCGCTGGTTCGATCCCTTAAGTGGATCATAGGAAGAAAATATCTTTAAAAAGTTCTCCTCCTCGAATAATAATAATAATAATAATAATAATAATAATAATAATAATAATAATAATAACAATAACAACAACAACAATAATATTTATAAAAAAAAATTACAACTTTTTATAAATGACACTATATTCGATTTCAAAAAAATAAAGGTCAAATAACTTACTGTTTAAGTGTCCCTGACGTCATAAGTTCAGTTACGAGAACGATGCACAGTCGCTTCTGTTGGGGGACTTCCCAATAGTCGAAGAATCGAACGATATTCGGGTGCTGCAAACCTTTCAACATCTCGGCTTCTTCACGAAACCTTTGACGCTCGTTTTTGTTCCATTTTCGCTCCTGAATCCAATATAAATTATTATTATTATTATTCAGGAAGAAGAAAGGATGAAGAGGGAGGAAAAGATTAGGAAAAAAGAGGTAGAGGAAGGAGGTGGAGGAAGAGGAAGGAATGAGGAGGATGAGGTGGAGGAGGGGAAGAGTAGAAGGAAGAGGAGATGGAAGAAGAAAGGATATAGGAGTAAGTAGAAGGAAAATAAAGAGGAAAGAGGTAGAAAATTAAAGAGGTTAAGAGGAAGGAGTAGCTTGATAAATAAATAAAAATAAAAATATAAAAAACTATCACACTAAGCTTATTGTGTTACGGTTGACTAAAATGTAAACTGTATTCTTGTTCTCTGTGACTCATCCCTTTCAATCGTAATCTGCACAGTGCATCTACATCGTGCTTTTAGCCCTTACACTTTAAGGTGATTCTTAGAACTGTCAAGAAGATGCTCTTCCATTTAATTAATACGCATGCTCAATCCTCCTAATAGAGCACAAAAGCGAATACATATTTATGATGACTGGTTTTCAATAGGGCATAAAACGAATAGTGTCCCTTCTCACCTCTTTAAAGCTGACAACTCAAAAGCATTCTTTTTTCCCCAATATATTCTCAGTTTTTTAATACGGAAGGAATACAAAAAATACGATTGTTTTTCTGATTAATCAGCGTCTTATAGGTCTTAAAAGTTCTAAGATAAGCCCAAAAATTTTAACATATAAAGGAG
>SEYY01020556.1:2500-7500 GCA_009176605.1 Armadillidium nasatum | reverse complement strand
TTTTTATTGGCTTATTGATGTATATATTATGATGATTAATTGATGATCTTAGAATGATATTATTAGAATAGAGATGATGTTGACGAGGACGAGAACTATAATATGAGATATAGAAGATCATGCATTCTGATATAGGAGAACATTTAAGCGATTATGTAGGCGAGAGATAGGTGAGAGAGAGAGAGAGAGAGAAGATACGTGATGAGCACGATATGAATCGCGCAAGTCCGTATGAGAAATGATAACGAGGAGTGAGACGCTGAGAGAGACGTGTGGAGTGAAGAGATGGACCAGAAGAAAATCCGAGCATATAATAATAAACCCTGGACTCAGTATATATTTATCTACTAATTTATAAATACTTCTCTTAAGATCCCTGGTCAAGTGTTACAACTTTGTGACGAGTGTCAGAAAAGCCCAGATTGTGCACCTTCCTATATGGCTATTATACGATATACTTATGTGATATTCACTTTAGAAAAATACAGATTAAAATTATTTTCTTCATATACTGAAATCAAATAAACAAAAATATATAAACATTTTAATAAATACTTCTCAATGAACATTAGGTCGGTGTCTAATATACTAGTACTCGATGATGCTTGATCTGTGATCTGTCGAGTGTACTCATGACTCCTCCAGACAATACCAAATGATCAGCTAAAGTATAGGGTTATTTCTACGTACTTTCGGAGTGTGTGACCGAGCTTCTTACTAATCTCCGTTCTTTAGATCTTGTACAAATATACTTCACTAAAACCAGTAAGGTATCATTATAATATCAAAGTAAAAATTATTTTTATTTATTAATTATTATTTATTATTATAAAAAAAAAAAAAAAAAAAAAATTTATATTATTATATTATATTAGATTATATCAGCTCATTGCTATTGTTAAGATGTTGAAGAAAGATGATTCAAATCTATTTATCTTATTGAAATTTCATTTCATCTATTGGATTGAGATGGAATATAGCGTCTGTAAGTGCTGAATGTAATAGTGATTGTGGTGTGGTATCGAAATATATTACGAGAAGTGCCAATAAAAATTGGTGCGGATAGACTAATTACTTTGTCTTCCATTCACTGTGCGTGAAAGACTATCTCTCAACTCGCATTACTTGCTGCTCTCGAGAGTAATCGATGATCCAGATGACTCACCATCGCTATGCTGAGATTCATCGAGTGAATCGAAACACCAACATCTAATTACGTGCATATAATTCTTTAAGAAGCTGCTAATTTCATATTGTATAATTATTTATTATAATCACCTATGTTTATAATAAATCTAAAATTAGGCAAGTCAATATATGATGAATGATTGTTATATAACATTATAATATATATTCCATCCTATCTCGTTATTATCCATAAATTACTATTCTCTTCAGTTATTACCGTGCCTCAATGCGTCATTTTATATAAAATTATAAAATTATAAAAATGTATGTAATTTTGTCATGGAGTCGATAACCTCTCTTTTATTATCTTTTAACTTTCATTCTGATTATACTCTCTTTATAAAGAGGTGCTTTCTAAAGACTTATGTGATATAATGTAATAAAACTCAATAAACGTCGAATATAGTAAGAGAAATTTTGTTTACATATTTATTATAAACTACAATATGATTTAGCTAAGTTCACCATAAGAAGTATACATGAGTAAATTTGAAATATAAATATCTCAGTTATGAGATTATTATAATTTATCATAGATTTCATTCTTCAGGATCTACGAATTTGCGAGTGACAACAATACAGCTACACACAATCATCACACATTGTGCGTGAAAACCTATAAATATGTTTTATATTTTTCCTCTTCTACCGTTCACCGCTTTCTTCGTTAACCTTGATCCATTTTCCTGTTATTGTGTGTATGTGTGTTGAGGAAGGGGATAGATATTGACATTGGTGGTACGTCCTCTTCCCAATACTTTATCAGTTAAGCACCATTTTTACGTTTTCATGCTTTCTGACCCCGAGCTTTCCTGAAACCATTCTCTCCATATCGTTATTATTTTCCTTCACCACTCTCATCTAAAATAGGTGTCTGGTGTGATGTTCTATTTTTTTAAACACACACACACACCAACACCCACACACACACACACCACACACACCACACCACACCACATACACATATTCTCTCTCTCTCTTTCTGGTCCTCTCTCTCTCTGTTCGTCTCTTCGTCTCTTGCTCGTTGCTTCTCGGTGCTGCCTCTCTCGTCTCGTCTTCTCGTTTGCGTTTCGCTGCTCTTTGTCTCGTTTCTGCTCGTGCTTCTTCCTTTCTCTCTCGTCTTTCTCTCTCTCTCTCCTCTCTCTCTCTCTCTCTCTCTCTCTCTCTCTCTCTCTCTCCTCTCTCTCCTCCTCTCTGCTTATTATTGTTTTTCACTTATATACTATCAAGATAAATCTTTAATATTATTATTATTATTATTATATTATTATTATTATTATGATTATTATTCGTGCATTGTATTACGTTGTCTGTGCTCTGTGCGCATAATGTACGAAATCTCCTTTTCTTTTATGTGAGATCCCTGTTTTTTCTGTGTCAACTGTTACCGATCTCTAAATTTGACAGCAATGTGGTGAGAGATGATACAGCTCGCTTAAACCCATTATTCTACAGCTATGTGCCATGAAATCATATTCTACATCAATTCTTTCACCAATATATTCTAATATATACATATATCCTACACATCACTCATACCCACTAACTATATCCAACTACACAGGCATATCCACGTATTATTGTGGTTAGAGAAAAAATAATTTGATAATGTCAATTCAGCCACCCTATACTTTACCCTCTTCTCCCTACCCAAATACCCTACCATCCCCCCAATTACTCCAAACACTCAAAAGAAATACAGGGTTTAAATAAATAAAATTGATGTTGTATTTTGTTTAGTGGTGGGGGTAGGGTAGATGGCGTATATTATGAGTAGTTAATATGTCTCTCTCATATCCATATATGTCTCACAGCGTGCACTCTAACTTATATTGATACAACACGTTATCAGCTCAACACCGTCAAGTTATATGTGTTACTCTCACCCATATATACAAACACTACTACACGCTGCCTACTGACGACATACATTTAGTCGGCAGTAAGATCAGTAGATTGCAACTTTTGAAGAGAATTCTCGGGACTCTGTATCCTGTTTCTTCCTCTTTCCACCTCCCTCTCCTTCCCTACCCCTTCCCCCCTTGACCTCCACACTTATCGCTAAACTACAGCTTAAATCTGGAATACTTTTCCTTCTATTGTCAGGTTTTTTTTCCCTTCGATAATTATCAGAAGCAGATTTGAACTGAAAAGAAAATGCAACAGATTTTTTCCAATTTTGGTGGATAGCATGTGAGCTTCTGGCCTTTATAATTACACCAAGTAGGATTATTATTTATTGTTATAATATTATAATATATATTATATTAATATAATATATATTATATATATATATAAATATAATATATATATATATTATATATATATATATATAAATATATTAAATATATATAGGTCTCACTTCATTTGTCGACCTTCAAATACTCGCTCATAAATTAAACCCCTTAATCTAATCATATGATATGACTCTATGTAAACTTCACGCTACGGTAATAATAGTAACAAATTATATAATAATAATAATAATAATTAATAATAATAACATAATAATATATAATTGCAAAATATTATTTACGTTATTAATATATAAATTGATATATGAAATAAAATAATACTATATCCAAAATATTAATTTTTGGGCAATTGGATTATAGTATTTAAATATACTGTAATTATTATATAAAATAGTAATATATTTAGTATCGTAGCTAATGTAATGACTTTCTAACTCTCCTCTCAAAAGTGATTTAATTTTGAACAAGATGACATGATATCTAATGTCGTGTATGATTGTATGTATTTAGTGCTTAAATCTTTTGTTTTGTTTTGTTTTTATTTAAGTAAGTAAATAAATAAACAAAATAAATTAGGTAAAATGTTCGTAGCAAAATGAGTCTATAAAATTAATATATTTTATAATTTTTTTTTTTTTTTTTTTTTTTTTTTTTTTTATATATATATATATTGTTTTCCCATTAGCAAGGAAATTATGTATAAAAACCAACAAAACTTACAGTTTTGCTCGTTTTTGAAATTTTTATTAATTATATATTAATTATATTTTTAATAATTATTATTAATTATTAATTTTATTTATTATATTATTATATTATATAATTATATTATTTGATTTCATTAACTTTAAACTTACTTCTCAATATATATTATAATTATATTATATATATATATATTAGTGCCGTCTACCTGATGCGCTTCTAAACTATATATAGTATATTATATAATATATAGTGATTGACTCACGTGTGCATTTGAAATCAGTATACCGGTATATGATTTACCTCTTGTGAAATTTCTATTAGATTATATATTAATTATCATAAAGAAGTTCCTCTATCGAAAAGTGGCTAGATAGACTCGTTGAGATTAATTTAATTAATTATATTATTAATTTATTAATTATAATATATATATATATATATATATATATATAGTTATATTTTTTTTTTTTTTTAATTTGTATTTTAAAATATTTTCTATCAAGTTTTTTTTTTTATTTATTTTATATATTAATTTATATCTCTATGAGAGAAAAAATAAATCAGTTATATTTTTTGTAATATAATAATATATATAATGTTTATGTAAATAGTATATATATTTATAATGTTGGTTTGTAAATAATTGATATTATATTCATAAATATTAACTCAATTTATTTATTTTTATTATTTAAAAAATTTTTTTTTTGTCTGCAAGGGAAAAATCTTCAAAAATTTCAAAATAATAAAACTAGATGCACATGACTACCATACACATCATTCACAGGCTATCACAAGACACGCTTTAAGAACTTCGTCTTACAGGTATTTCTTACATTTTTATATTATATA
>SEYY01020555.1:20000-21814 GCA_009176605.1 Armadillidium nasatum | reverse complement strand
TCATAGATGTAAGGAAAGCTTTGTTGATTAAAGAGATGAAGGAATTGAGTTTTAAGGAATGGAAAACGACCATGATTTCTCTGCCACAATTTGAAACATGAGAAAGATCAAAGGTTAGTTGATCCAAGACCACTTTTCTTTCGTCATTTAACTGCTGTTGGGAAAGAGCGTAGGCCAAAGATATATTACGATAGTTAGAAGGTTGAGGATGGTCTCCTTTTTTTCGGAATAAGCTAAATGTGTGCACGTTTCCAGCAAGAAAGGTCGAAATAGGAAGCCAGTGACGAAATAGTTTGCCAAGACAGGGTGCAAGTTAGAAGCTCAAGTTTTGAGAACCATAGGAGAGATACCATCAGGACCTTACTCCATCGTAGTGTTAAGCTCAAATAGAACAGAAATTACATCTTTGGAAGAAATTATATTAAACATAAATGAGTTGGAGGGGATTGAATGAGAAGGTATAGTTTTGGAATGGAGCCCCACTGCATCTACAAGAAGACTTGCTTAAAAACTGTGAATCTCACAAAGCATCTTACGTACAAGCTTCCATTACGAAACAAAGAAGCTGCATATCAACTTGAGAATTTTCATAAGCTTGAAGCTGAAGACTATGCCAATCTACAGGTGATTTATTATGACCTGCTAGAGGTTGTGAGAGACAAAATTTTGATTCAAAGGCTAAATTCTTTACTTGAGGACATGATAATAGAGTACGGAAAGTGTAATAACCAATAATAATAATAATAAGATAGTAATAAAATTATATATATATATATATATATATATATATATAATATATATATATATATATATATATATATATATATATATATATATATATATATATTATATATATATATTATATATATATATATATATATATATAATATATATATATATATATATATATATATATATATATATATAATATATATATATATATATATATATATATATATATATATATATATAATATATATATATATATATATATATATATATATATATATATACAATATATACATATATATATATATATAATATATATATATATATATATATATATATATATATATATATATATATATATATATATATATATATATATATATATATATATATATATATATATAATATATATATATATATATATATATATATATATAATATATATATATATATATATATATATATATATATATATATATATATATTATTAAAAAGTTCAAATCTCACGGGCATTGCCCTATTCTAGGAGAGGAACTTTTCTAGGTAATATATACCTAGGATCCCCAAGTGGGATCGAACCGGCGCCCTCAAGCACGTGAGTCAATCACCCTACCGTTTGAGCCACGGTAGACGGCATTATATATACATATATATATATATATATATATATATATATATATATATATATATATATATATATATATATATATATATATATATATATATATATATATATATATATATATATAGAGGGGCCTAACTATCTCTGTGGAGACCAATATATGGTCCAGGAGGTCACTACACTTTGTTGTAGCGAAGGGGGATAGATCAGGAGGCTGGGTGTTTCCTAAGTCCCCTTGTGGAATGCCGACTGGTAGTCGTGTGGTAGCCACTTCTCTTCAGGCCCGTGGAACGTCTGTAGCCTCAGGTGGAAGGCTACTTCAAAGGGGAACCACAGTCGAGGGCAAAGGAGCTGCCAAACTGGGTTTCCTTTTTGGTAGCAGAGGCGTTGGAACTTCTTCTGGTAAGAGCAGCTTCTTTTAGGGCTTCTGCTTGGGACTGCTTCTTTTAGGGCTTCTGCTTGG
>SEYY01020555.1:0-12500 GCA_009176605.1 Armadillidium nasatum | reverse complement strand
ATTTTATTACATTTAATTTTTATTATTTATCATTATTATTTTTATTTTTTATATTTTAGTTATTTTGAAATTATTCTTTAAATATTATATTTTAATTATTAAAATTAAATTTCAAAATTATTTTTATTTTCAAAATTTTATTATTTAATTAAAATTATTTATTAATATAAAATATACTTTAAAATATTATATATAATTATTATATAAATATTATTTTATAGATAATTATACTTTAATTTATTCATATTAAATTATAATAAAAATTCTTATGAATTTAAGATTAATTTACCTTACACTTAACATTATGAAAATATTAATTAAAGGTTATTTATATTAAAATATTACGCACTTTTATAATCGATTTCAATAATTAATTAGCTTATATTTTTTAATATTCGTTGGATTCTCCTGGGAATTTCAAGAATAAGCTCTTTCTCCAAAGACAAAGTCGTTATATTCATACGTCATAGGCATTCTCTTTCCTCATTGGCTAGTTTAAAAGCTATCCTCATATGAAGCATTTCATTAAGCACAATTAACTATTCTTTGAGATAGTCCTTAATTATGTATTAACAATAGTACTATCATTCAGTAATTAAGGTTTATTAATAACAATAGATAAAATTTACCCAAAGACCTGCCACACATAAAATAACTCTGAAATGGGAAGCCAATTAATACATGTTCTTTATTAACAGGAAGGGGAAATGGAGTTGTGCCAACCTATATATATACTATATATATATATATATATATATATATATATATATATATATATATATATATATATATATATATATATATATATATATAATTCACAGGATGAATGCTAATTATTCAGACAAATCCTAGGGTCATATTGAATACGCTATGCTGGGAGACGAACGAGAAAAGTCTTATCCAACAAGGTTATATTAGGCCACGTACCTTAATAGATGACGACCCCATCACTCGACCTTTGCCGTCATCCTTCGGAGAGTGCGTGAAAGAGGAATCCTGATACACATTAAAGCTGACCATGGACAGGCTACATGTTCGAATTTCTGCTTGGGAAGAAGCTATTTTGTGGGACGTTGCAGCAAGGGATTAACAGGTCAGCTCCAGAACCCTTTCCCGTCTCCATAGTGTGTCTCATCGGACTGTATTGAACGTATATTTTGATGATGGTGTGTACTCCTTCCATTGGCAGCGTGTACAAAGTCTCTCAGCTAATGATTATTCACCGTTTGGCTTTTTGTCGAGAACAATATGGCGTCATTGATCCTCTACACAGATGAAGAATCCTTTGGTCGTGATGGTTTTTCGAATTTTCATGGCACGCACCAATGGTAGCGCGACAACTCACATGTAATTATGCAAGGCAAGCACCAGCACCAATTCCGGTTTAACGTTTGAGCTGGATTGAAAGATGACTGACTTATTGATTCATATTTCGTACCAAAAAATCCGAACCCCCAAGCATGCATGCAATTTGTTTGGGAAGTATTGCCGGACTTTCGAGAATGTTCCTCTTGGTGTCCTCAAGGACTGACAAGGGTTCTCCCCACTTTGAGATCCCCGTTCTCCTTAATCTCGACGAGACCTATTCCAATCGAGAGATTGATCGGTGAGTTCCCGTTATTTGTCCTTCATGTTCCTCCAACCTTTACCCCTAATATAATATTATTGCATATCAGACACTGATAAACGCTGGTTTTCACCCTATTAGAAAAATTTTTCTAAGAATTCGTTACTCTATGACGAGTCGTGTAAAAAAGTCTGCATTGTGCATTTTGAACATCTAAAATGATTTTGACTGGGATGTATGTTGAACTACTATGGTTATTATTTATGCAATAAATTAATATTTAATAAATGGGGAGTATGTGGACTACAATATATCTCCTCAACCATGTATTTCCTATCCTAGGATCATTATTTGAGCAAGATTTACTCAGCACATTGCGCTTAAAAATATCCCAGTGCTTTGTCATTAAAATAAGTATCCGCACAGTATATATATATATATATATATATATATATATATATATATATATATATATATATATATATATATATATATATATATATATATATATATATATATATATATATATATATATATATATATATATATATATATATATATATATATATATATATATATATATCAATTAATCCCACATTCTATCATCATTTCCTCACTCTTGTAGCAGAAAAAGTAAAATGTTTTGCATAAATCCTTGGGTTGGACTAATAAGCCTCTGAAAATGAAAACTTTTTTGAAATATAAAACCAAACGATTAAAAATTCAATAAATAATTTTTCATCAAAGAGGTTTTTTTTTTTTTTTTTTTTTTTTAATTTTCAGATTTTAAAAGTTATTAATTTACCTTTCATTACCCGTACCATTATTTTTTTTATTAATATTTTTTTTTTTTTTTTTTTTTTTTTTTTTTAAATTTTTTTTTTTTTTTTTTTATTATTTTAATTTTAATAAGGTTATTTTTTATTTAAAATTATATTTATATATAATATATATATATATATAATATATATATATATATATATATATATATATATATATATATATATATAATATATATATATATATATATATATATATATATATATATATATATATATATATATATATATATATATATATATATATATATATATATATATATATATATATATATATATATATATATATATATATATATATATATATATATATTATTTTATGATTCACATTTCCGACCCTCGTGGGGTGGTATCCGCCACAATTCTTTCGCACACAAAATATCCGTACCATATTTGCTTTTCTCCATCACAATTGCCTTCCATCTTTCTTTGTCTTCAGCAACTCTTCTATTCTCGTTCACATTCAAACCTTTCCCCCCTAAAATCTCTTTCACTCAATTTATCCGTCCCCATTTTGGCCTACCCCCTCCCTCTTACTACTTCCACCTTAAATCTCATCACCTTACCTATCATCCTATCCTCATTCGTTCTTCACAAATGTCTAAACCACTTTTATTCATTCTCCTCCGATATTTATCTCCTAAACCTACACATCTTCCTCATTCTTTCGTTTTTAATTTTAAATAATTTTTTTTTTCAACATTGGATCCTTTCCGCATCTCTTCTGCTTAACCCACATATCGCCCTAAGTCCCATAATCGCAGGTACTTTCAATCTTTTAATTCTTTAATCATTAGTCATCTATGTTTCACACTTTACATTTAAAATTGGTAGTTACAGTGTATTATCGATATTAATTTCAAATGTTAAATTCAATAAAAATTGTAAAATATTTTTCTCGGTTCATAAATTTTATTCCTTTACTTCGTTACTTTTAGATAACCATCTGTTTTCAGTCCGTGCTTTCAGTTCAATGTCTACTTTCTTCCTACTAAAGACCATTAATATTTTTTTCAGAAGTCTTCAGCTTTTTCAGATCACTCTCCAATTCCATAGTATATAGATTCCTAGTATGGTAGATCTAATGCAAAATTGGAAACCGCATACAGAGCGACATTGCGTACTGGTCACTGCGTCATCTTTTATGGAATTATCTCCTCCTGACGAATGTAACAGATGATTAGATTAGGAGCAAACTTATGACGTAAAGTATTATATATATATATATATATATATATATATATATATATATATATATATATATATATATATATATATATATATATATATATATATATATATATATAAGGTAATAATTAAAGTCTGCTAACACGCCCGCAGACTAAATACTCATTATTAATATTATTATATCACTAAAACATAGAGATAAAACTCTATGCCTTTTGTGCTATAGGGCCCGAATTCGATTTCCCTATAACAAACTTTAAACTTCGATGTTATATATATATATATATATATATATATATATATATATATATATATATATATATATATATATATATATATATATATTATATATATATATATATATATATAATATATATATATATATATATATATATATATATATATATATATATATATATATATATATATATATATATATATATATATATATATATATATATATATATTATATATATATATATATATATATATATATATATATATATATATATATATATATATATATATATATATATATATATATATATATATATATATATATATATATATATATATATATATATATATATTAATGAGGAAGCTGGCGGTGAAGTTTTGGAGACACAAACCCCATAATCAGAGGCTACCATCTCCCAAGAGATAAAGGGGTGAAGTGTAGAAAAGAAACATTATTTAGATGTTTTCTCTTCCGAACATCTCCGAGGCAGGTGTTAGTTTCGTCATTTTATGAATATATATTTTATTTTAAAGATAATTTTTGAGTATGTGCTTACAATTGTTTGGAGGACTTGTGGAGCAAAAGAGAATATGGTGGAGTGGGACAGATTCCACTGACGCTGGATCGAAACTACGGATGCAATAAAATTAGCAACAGATTCAAAATAATAGGAAATAGAAATCGAAAGCGTTTGAAGGTGAATGAGTGAATAGAAAGGCAGATATGAATGATCATAGAGAAATAGATATTTCGAAAGGATCAGATCTTAGAGAGTAGGATCTCATTAAATACCCATTTAGCTGCCTTTGACATGTCAGGACTCATGAAGATTCCTATTGATAATAAATCGGAGAGATAGGATGGGGAATCATTATTTATATTCTATAGACGAAGGTATAGTTCATAAGAGAGAGGAGATCGAGACATCAGATAACATTGAGGAAGCTGAAATTGAGAATATATATAATATATATATATATATATATATATATATATATATATATATATATATATATATATATATATATATATATATATATATATATATATATATATATATATATATATATTATATATATATATATATATATATATATATATATATATATATATATATATATATATATATATATATATATATATATATATATATATATATATATATATATATATATATATATATATATAATAATATATAATAATAATAATAATAATAATAATAATAATAAAAAAAAAAAAAAAAAAAAAAAAAAAAAAAAAAAAAAAGAAAGAGAGAGAGATAGAGGGAAAAGAAAAGACAATACCAAAGAAATAAATTAGAGAAGACTAAAAACTACAAGAACTGAAAAGGAAACACATGAAATTTCAATTCTAAGAATGAACATTGCTAATATATATATATATATATATATATATATATATATATATATATATATATATATATATATATATATATATATATATATATATATATATATATATATATATATATATATATATATAACGAATAAGGAAAAAAAAATTCAAATTAGTATACGACAAAAAATTATATTAACATAGATTTGAATTCACAAGACAAAATATAAATAGATTGTGCTATACAATTATTGTCCTTTCTTTGGTTAATATGAATTCATTGGTCACACAGTTATATATATATATATATATATATATATATATATATATATATATATATATATATATATATATATATATATATATATATATATATATATATATATATATATATATAATTTCTTTGAATTTTGATTTCAATGAAGCAATCTAAAGTTTTATATCAACATTGCTTTTAGCATCAGCATTCTCCACCGACTGAGACAAATTCTTATCAAGAATTATTCGAATTGAGTCATTTTAAATAAAGAGGAAATACAGTTCGAAACGAGTTCATTTATGCTATTCTATAAATACAGAACCAACGGAATTAAAAACGAGAAGAATTCTCAAAATATCATTTCTGACGTCATAGTAGATTCGTGAAGTAATTTGCATTTAAATCGCCAAATCTACGAAAGAGAAAAAGATTTATCATTGGTATTAATAGGGAATGAGTCTGTGAGAGTAAATAGATTGATATTTTGATTGAAATATTTAATCACTTGAAAGATTCGGGAAAAATAGCAAAGTCGAAAGGAAAATGTTTCAGAGTAAAATTATCATTTAGGAAAAAGTTTAAATTATACTGAAAAGTGATAAATAAAACAAGTGGTTTTAATTTATGGAAGAATAATCATAAAACATATTTGCTATTCTAATAAATGTCATATCAGCACTCATTTTTCTTTAACTTGATTGACCTAACCCTAACTAATTTTTATACTACCTTATCTAGAAGCACTGCCGCTATTTATTCGATAACTATTACAAACCTTCTAACAACGTGTAAATAATCGGCTAACATCAATAATACAAGAACTCCTAGACGTGTGATTGACTTTTCCAAGCTAAATTCAGTTATGTAAAATTGAGTGAATTTTTTTTATAAACACCTCACTTGAGAGTATTTAATTATGCAAAAAAACAGGGTTGATTTATGAATGAAAACCTAGTACCTATAACAATACTTTTAATAAAAAACAATAACAAACCTGATTTTATCCTAATTAATATATGATGATGATAACAGAAAAAATGATGCAAAAAAAATAAATAAATAAATAAATAAATAAATTAAAAAGATATCGAAAATGGATGAGAAGAGTAAAAAAGTCCCATCAAAATGAAATTTTCAATGCAATAAATTTATACTTAGAAAGGAATGCGATCAAACCAGAGCTAAAAAAAAGTATTTCATGAAGGACACTAAACAATTTAGAAAAAGGGCAAAAGATCAAGATGATAATGCAAAATATTCAAATAAAAAAAAAAAAAAAAAAAAAAAAAATAAATATAATATATATATATATATATATATATATATATATATAATATATATATATATAATATATAATATATATAAAATATAATATATATATATATATATATATATATATATATATATATATATATATATATATATATATATATATATATATATATATATATATATATATATATATATATATATATATATATATATATATATATATATATATATATATTCGAAGATGACAGGAAAGTTGAAAGGTGTTTTTGAGAGAGTGAGAGTTTGAGTGAAGATGTTGAGTTTTCAAAGAATCGAATTTCACAAGGTTGCTATGACCCCACAGGGAAATCCCATCCAGATCTGCAAGAATATGATCGGAAAGTTGAATACGAGAAGCAATTCTAGAAACAAAAGAGGGAGCAAATTTGAAATGAGTAGAAGAATGGAGAGTAGAGTCATCAGCAAAAGAGTGAACAGAGTTAGAAGTTTAGCTAAGAAGATCGTTAATGAAATGTAAGAATAAAATCGGAGGTAACACAGAACCTTTAGGAAAACCATAACTGACAGGAAAGAAGAAAGAATTCGCACCATTAACTAATGTCGAATTGGAACGATCTAAAAGAAAACTAGACAATAGAAAGCAAAGAAAAGGAAACCGAAAGATGGGAACTTAGAGAGCAGCGACGCATGCCATACCCGATCAAAAGCTTTTGATATGTCAAGCGACACCACACAAGTCTCCTCTAAGTCCCTTATTAAGGCAGAAGACCATAAATCAATGAGATAGGAAAGTATGTCACCAGTTAACCTCGAGCGTCGAAAGCCACATACTGATGATCTGAGAGAAGAGAATGAAACTCTAAATGATCCAGGAAAGGAGACTTGAGGAGAGTTTCAAAAATTTTAAACAGCACACAAGTGAGAGCAATAGATGATAATTGGAAGGGTCAGAGAGGCTACCTTTTTTTCGGGACCAGCTGACCATATGCGCACTTCCAGTACCGAGGAAAAGTATTAAGGCAAGAGAGGAGAGTTGAGGAGAGAGGAGAGAAGAGAGGAGAGTTGAACGAGAACAGGCACCGATTTGTCAGCACAATCCTTCAGAACATGCTATCCGGGAAACCGGCCTTCCTGAGGTTCGTAGGTTTCAGGATCCCCATACAACAGAATCTTTATTAATATCATGGGGCATCTGAAAGAAGAAGGATTAGGAGAAAGGATGCCAGAATCGATCAGGGTGGAATTAGATGAAAAAACAAGGCCGAAGAGATTAGTCTTTTCATAGCTACTGAACCATTAGAGCAAATAAGAGAAGAAAATAAATATTTACAAAAATTATTTGAGATATTTTTAATGAGAGGCCATAAATTTTCATCAGTAGGAGAACTTTGGAGTTCAAGGCAATTCCTTTTAGTGAAAGTAAGATCTTAGTCCATCGAAAACATCCCTGCAACGATTCCGAACTGAATAAAAATTATCGAAAGGTATAGGAAAAGGGGAGTTTTTAAATTCACAAAGAGCATTGTCTTTCTTCCGAAAAATAAGAGAGCATTTGCCATCGAACTATGAATTTTGAGTAGAAAAAGATTTAATTAAAGATGGAATAAACCTTCTCATCTGTCGACTATTGCTGCCTCTTAGTTTTCAGCAGAGACCAATGATAATTAGCAAAGAATCGACGCATTGCCTACAATTAGCCAGAAAGTTGGTTTACACACACACACGCACATACATATACATACACACACACACACATATATATATATATATATATATATATATATATATATATATATATATATATATATATATATATATATATATATAATATTATAATATTAAGCTGGGTTGAAAAGATACAAAAGTTGTAGTGCAGATTTGAAACAACTTTATTTTGGTGCTCACTTCAGATACAAACTGAAATGTGTTAAAAGTAAGTTCTTCAAGATTTGTTTTCATACCCAACTTTACCTTGAATCTTCTTATTTAAAAACAAAAATATATATATAGCCAGATATACAGTATAGATTAAATATCCTTACATTCTTACATGCTAAACAACCTGCATAGTACAAAATCTCATAGAAAATCAGATTTTGTCTGTACTGAAGGTATTTCGATTCGAGAATGTTTGGTTTGTAGTATTGCACCATGTCGAGAAGTATGACCAATGACCCTACTAGAAACAGCGGAAACATCTTTGACATTTCTTTCAACATCGACCGAATGACACGGATACTTTGGTAGGAGAATTTGTTGATTACTAACCAAAATATCATCACTAATATCATCAAGAAGAGGTGGGGGGGTGATAGGAGTACTCCCCAGTCTATCATTTCCATGTAGGAAGTGGCGTTGGGATTGACGTTTAGCTGCCTTTTATCAAAGCAGCGAACTTGCACATTTGTGGAGGATATTTTCTTTCTTGCTTGAAGAATTTGTTGACATGAAAATCTTCTTATTGTTTCCCGTTCATCTGCAACACCAGCTAGCAACAAGTTTTCTGGATGACAAAAATAGGAGTTGTTTAGGAGCACTGGAGAAATGATGTTCTGATCCTCAGGAGAAAGTTTTTGATATTGTGATACCATAAAGTGAAAATTCTTTACATATATAAAATATATATATATTAATAATAAAGAATGTTATATTGTTTTATAATAAAATTCATATAAATTAAAGATAATATATAATATAATTATTTATAAATATAAGTATAATTCTATAATAATATATATATTATATTTATATTTTTTTTTTTTTTTTTTTTTTTAATTAAAGTGTTTCTTTTTTTTTTTATTAATTAAAAAAAAAAATTATTAATAAATAATAATATATAAAATTATATTATATATATATTATATATATTTTAAATTAATAATATAATATATTAATATATTATATCTAATTATATATATATATATATATATTATTATATATATAATATTAATATCTATAACCCGCTTAATATATATATATTATATATATATATATAATATATTATATATATATATATATAATATATAATATATATATAATATATTATATATTATATATGTGTGTGTGTGTGTATGTATTATGTATGTGTGTGTGTGTAACCAACTTTCTGGCTAATTGTAGGCAATGCGTCGATCTTTGCTATTATCATGGTCTCTGCTGAAAACTAAGAGGAGCAATAGTCGACAGTGAGAAGGTTTATTCCATCTTTAATTAAATCTTTTTCTACTAAAATCATGGTTCAATGGCAATGTTCTCTTATTTTCGGAAGAAAGACAATGCTCTTTGTGAATTTAAAAACTCCCTTTTCCTTATTTTTCGATAATTTTTTCAGTTCGGAATCGTTGCAGGATGTTGTTCGATGGACTAAGATCTTACTTTCACTAAAAGGAATTGCCCTCCGTAGTTCTCCTACTGATGAAAATTATGGCTCTCACTAAAAATATCTCAAATAATTTTTGAAATATTTATTTTCTTCTCTTATTTGCTCTAATGGTTCAGTAGCTATGAAAATACTAATCTCTTCGCTTGTTTTTTCATCTAATTCCACCCTGATCGCATCTGGCATCCTTTCTCCTAATCCTTCTTCTTTCAGATGTCCCATGAAATTAATAAAGGTTCTGTTGTATGGGGATCCTGAAACCTACGAACCTCAAGAAGGCCGGTTTCCCGGATAGCATGTTCTGAAGGATTGTGCTTCCGAATCGGTGCCTGTTCTCGTTCAACTCTCCTCTCTCTCTCCTCTCTCCTCAACTCTCCTCTCTTGCCTTAATACTTTTCCTCAATACTGGAAGTGCGCATATGGTCAGCTGGTCCCGAAAAAAAGGTAGCCGCTCTGACCCTTCCAATTATCATCTATTGCTCTCACTTGTGTGCTGTTTAAAATTTTTGTCTCCTTTCCTGATCATTTAGAGTTTCATTCTCTTCTCTCAGATCATTGTATGCTTTGACGCTCGAGTTAACTGGTGACATACTTTCCTATCTCATTGATTTATGGTCTTCTGCCTTAATTAAGGGACTTAGAGGAGACTTGTGTGGTGTCGCTTGACATATCAAAAGCTTTTGATCGGGTATGGCATGCGTCTCTGCTCTCTAAGTTCCCATCTTTCGGTTTCCTTTTCTTTGCTTTCTATTGTCTAGTTTTCTTTTAGATCGTTCCAATTCGACATTAGTTAATGGTGCGAATTCTTTCTTCTTTCCTGTCAGTTATGGTTTTCCTAAAGGTTCTGTGTTACCTCCGATTTTATTCTTACATTTTTAAGATCTTCTTAGCTAAACTTCTAACTCTGTTCATTCTTTGCTGATGATCAACTCTCATTCTTCACTATTTCAAATTTGCTCCTTTTTGTTTCTAGATTGCTTCTGTTTCAACTCCGGATAATTTCTTGCAGATCTGAATGGGATTTCCCTGTGGGGTTGAACTTGTGATCGATTCTTTGAAAACTCACATCTTCAGTCAAACTCTCACTCTCTCAAACACCTTTCAACTTTCCTGTCATCTTCGAATAAATATATATATATAATATATATAATTATATATATATATATTATATTATATATAATATATATATTATATATATATATATATATATATATATATATATAATATATATAATATATATAATATAATATATTATTTATTTATATATGTATATTATAATATATTTATATATATATATATATAATATATTATTTTTTTTTATATATATATATATAATATATAATATATATATATATATAAATTTATATAATTTTTTTATTTGAATATTTTATTATCATTTGATCTTTTGCCCTTTTTCTAAATTGTTTAGTGTCCTTCATGAAATACTTTTTTTTAGCTCTGGTTTGATCGCATTCCTTTCTAAGTATAAATTTATTGCATTGAAAATTTCATTTTGATGGGACTTTTTTACTCTTCTCATCCATTTTCGATATCTTTTTAATTTATTTATTTATTTATTTTTTTTTTTTTGCATCATTTTTTCTTTTATCATCATCATATATTAATTAGGATAAAATCAGGTTTGTTATTTTTTTTTTATTAAAAGTATTATTATAGGTACTAGGTTTTCATTCATAAATCAACCCTGTTTTTTTTGTATAATTAAATACTCTCAAATGAGGCGTTTATAAAAAAAATTCACTCAATTTTACATAATTGAATTTAGCTTGGAAAAGTTAATCACACTTCTAGGAGTTCTTGTATTATTGATGTTAGCCGATTATTTACACGTTGTTAGAAAGTTTGTGATAGTTTTCGAATAAATAGCAGCAGTGCTTCTAGATAAGGTAGTATAAAAATTAGTTAGGGTTAGGTCAATCAAGTTAAAGAAAAATGAGTGCTGATATGACATTTATTAGAATAGCAAATATGTTTTATGATTATTCTTCCATAAATTAAAACCACTTGTTTTATTTATCACTTTTCAGTATAATTTAAACTTTTTCCTAAATGATAATTTTACTCTGAAACATTTTCCTTTCGACTTTGCTATTTTTCCCGAATCTTTCAAGTGATTAAATATTTCAATCAAAATATCAATCTATTTACTCTCACAGACTCATTCCCTATTAATACCAATGATAAATCTTTTTCTCTTTCGTAGATTTGGCGATTTAAATGCAAATTACTTCACGAATCTACTATGACGTCAGAAATGATATTTTGAGAATTCTTCTCGTTTTTAATTCCGTTGGTTCTGTATTTATAGAATAGCATAAATGAACTCGTTTCGAACTGTATTTCCTCTTTATTTAAAATTAGATTCAATTCGAATAATTCTT
>SEYY01020554.1:55000-57500 GCA_009176605.1 Armadillidium nasatum | reverse complement strand
AGGATTAATATATATATATATATATATATTGAATATGTATTAATGTTGTAAGTCCATGTGTGTTATGATGATATAATATACTGAATTACATTATATGAGGGAGGTAAATCCATGAAATTTTATGTCACCGGGATGAACGCATTTATTATACACGCGTAATTAGGGCTTTTTAAATATTCAGAAGAAATCGGTCGAACTGATGTGATGGCTGCGATTTCTTTTTCATTAATTTTCTTTTTCTTATTTATTTTCTCTTATGCGTTATTATTTTTTATCTATTTTTATTTTATCTTTTATTTTATTTTTACTTATTTTTTCTTTTTTCTTTTCTTTTTTCATTCCTCTTTATTCTATCTACAATTCATCATAAAATCAACTCTTACGTGTGACATCAACTCACACTGACATTACTATATACAATTTAAGTATAATTAGGGATATGCTATAGTAAGCTAATTTATATTAATTATAATAAGCTATACATATTAATTATATATGTGAATATGTAATATGTATATTATATTAGTAATATATGCAGTTGGCTGTATATAGCTCGTAATCAATATGCTGATAATTTCTATTCTGTCTATCTGAGTTCAAAATACAATCTTTTGCGTAAATAAATTTAATAATGCAAAATATATATCCTATAGATTTTTTGTACCTATAAATTATGTTCATATTTCTTCGCAATAATATCCTATCTACGTTCTCAATAAAGTCAAATATTAATATAAAATAATTACATATTATCATCAATACATTCCTTATTACACTTAATATATTCATGTAATATTAATCTACTTTAATATCTTATTAATACAAATCATCTATTAAAACATAGACCTAACCTAATCAACTATCTGTAATATCTTCACTTAAATGTAATGATAAAACAGTTCTATATATACTTGACAATTATTTAAATAAGAAATCTTTAAATACTAACAATTAATATTTTCAATTGAAATATATAAAAAAACCAAATTCAAATTGGTAAATTTATCATTAATACAAACAAATAATTACTTTTTTTACATGAACATTTTTTACTCTAACTATTAATCTTATCTAAATTACAAAATTAATTATGTATAGTGCTTAATTCATAATCTATCTATATCAATGAACTGTAATAGATAACTTAATCTACATCTTAATTAATTAGTAAAGTTACAATTAATGAAATCAATAAATATATAAAAGGTCATAAACCTTTAGCTACAATGTTTATGTAATAATTCATTTTATCGTATAACATATCAATACACTATACCATTAATCATCTAAAATTCATACTCATAATTATTTTATCATATGATACAAATAATATAATTTATCACTATAATTAATTGCTTGTATATATTATGTAATATTCCATAATTCTAAATATATAATATTATAATTAATCTATATATCAATTATAGCTATACTTAAATACATAATTACCTAAATAATTCTATACATTAAACTCACTAGCCAATACCTTAATATAAAACCCAAATAATAATTGAATTATCAGCACTTGATCAACTGTCATATCATATAATAATATAATGAACAAATAATTATTATTCATTATCATCATAATTCATATTAATCAAGTTCAATTAATTATAACTGACATAAGTCGTATTTATTATCATATGATATTAATCTGAGCTATGAGATTATTATAAATTATAAATAACTAATCAGTAGCAAAATATATTTTAAACGCCACATTATAGAATGGGGCCCTCATACATTATGAGAATTATTTATCTTAAGTTCGAACTAATTTTATTTAGAGAACATAATAAAGTTATGACAATAAATCGCCTTAATAATAATAATATGATTAACAAGGATTATAATAATTAATTAATATAATTATAAATATTAATAATTTAATGTAATAATTCACATATTAGAACTTTATAACACTTTATAATATAAATTCAATTATAAATATTATCACTTATTTTTTATAATCCTGTTGAACATAGATATATATACATTTCCTAATATTGATGTTTTGAATTAATAAATTAACTTATGTTAATTGAATTTAAGAATACTTAGTAATAATTATCTAATTTTTTCCACATTCACACATTAATAATCAGTTTACTACTTTATACTAATAAGTCACATTAAACAATGTATTCCAGATTAGATTTACTTCTTATAATTAATCTAATCACTATTAATAATTATTAAATTAATAATATAATTAAATATTAAATTAATATAATAAAATATAATGTATAAATAAAAATATAAATAAATAATTAATAATAATATAATAAATTATTAATAATATATGTAATATTTAATAATTTAATAAATGTAATAAATTAAATTATAATAATAATATATAAATATAATAATAAATTAAATATTATAATAGTGTACGTAAGGCAATTAGAGATAAGAGGGATGAATATAAAATCGTTATCCTTTAAATATAGCCCTAATCTTATTATATAGGAGCGCGTTTTGAGAATTTGTTGTTCCC
>SEYY01020554.1:42500-50000 GCA_009176605.1 Armadillidium nasatum | reverse complement strand
TTTTACCCAGTTTTCAGTTCTTAGTTCAATTTGATACAGTTAATTTAGAGTTTATTTCGCGGTTAATCTTAAAGCAATATTTTAGCTTTAACAGTTTTACAGTTTAAGATAATTCAGTTCATGTAGTCAATTTACAGTTTGTTTTATAGAGAATCTTCTACAAATTCTTTTTCTTTTTTTTCAGTTTTGCACATCAAGTTTATTCAATTTATTTAGAGTTAATTTTATGGTTAATTGTACTGTTGCCTTTTCCTTTTAACAGTTTAATTCAGTTTAACTTATACAGTTAACTTACAGTTTATTTTAAAGTTTAGCTTAGAGATTATTTTCCCCTTTTTCAGTTCTACGATTCATCTTAATACAGTTTATTTAGTTGACATTTCAGTTAATTTTACTAAATTTCTTTTTCTCTTTTTTAGATTTTTTTCAGTTTAATTTAATTTAATTAATTTAAATTTAATTTTTAATTTTAATTTTAATTTTAATTTTACAGTTTTTTTTTTTTTTTTTTTTTTTTTTTTTTTTTTTTTAAAATTAATAATATAATAATAATAATAATAATAATAATAATAATAATAATAATAATAATAATAATAATAATAATAATAATAATTTTTATTTTAAATTATTTATATTGTATTCTGTAATAGGGATGAGACGGACAGTGAATTTGTCGCATAGCTGAATAACGGATATCCGATAAATTTCAAAACTCATATACCGGATATCCGGTTTTTACTATCAAGCCGATTTGGGGTCGATGAGCATATTTTCATGTTTTAAATAGTCCCCCCCCCCCAAGAAAAAAAACCCAAGGCAGCGGACTCCAAATTGACACGCAACGAGATCAGCAGATTTTGGAAATATTTCCCTTAATTAAAAACAGCAACAATCTTTGATCTGGATGAGTTGTAGCTCCATCCTGCAAAAACCACACACCGCGTTCCTCAAGCTCAAAATATTTGAGTTGTGGACTTAAAAAGTTTCCGAGCGTATGAATGTAATGGACAGAGGTTTATTTCGTTTAATGGACAGAAATACCACCCTCTCCTAAGAAATAAGGGCCCAAGATGCCAACAACGGCGACTCTCTACACAGTCACTCGCTCAGAGTCCGACTGTCTTTCTTGTAGCATGCAAGAGTTTTCTTCAGACCAGTAGCGAAACTTTTGTTTGAATTTCTTTCACAGCCTCTTAAATGAAAATGACCTTCGTCATTGCACAAGAGAAGTAATTAGAGTATCTTTCTGAAGATTCTCGCATAATTCTTGCAGCCTAAACCAGTCTATCGCACTGCTGCTCTTGCACAACCATTATTTTAAACGGATGGAAATTGAGATCTTAGCGTAAGATTCTCCTTATATACAGATGTTCGAGAAATCACTATAGCTAACCCATGTTTTCGCGAAGAACGTCTTTGAGATTGCACAACAGGTTGCCTTAATGCTTCAAAATTTTCAGTCGTACGAACACTCCTAGATAAGACCAGGTAATTTTCTTATTAAAGTACGTTATCCTGAAATTCTGAACCAACTGCAGGATGATTTTCCAATCTAGAAAGTATTGGTTTCTTAATGATGGAATACCAAAACGTGTTCCCAACTCTTTTTCAACTTTTCATTATTGATCTTTCTATTACATCATCACCTATCCGCTCCTATGCTGATGACTCCATCCTTCATTACTCCTTTCACTTTGAAAGATGCCACTCCCAACAGCGAAGTGAAATGATGCAAAAAGGGAGGTCTTGGAGCAGCACTAACTTCTGATCTTTCTCATATTTCAAATTGGGGCAAAGAAAATATAGTCGTTTTCAATCCCTCAAAAACTTAATTTCTCCATCTCCCTACTCGACACAACGTTACACACAACTTAAATTTTTATGTCCTTAATATTCTTGATGTTTCTTTTTTTTTTTTTTTTTAAATAAATTTTTGAATGCATATATCTGCATTTATTAAACATGAAGAGCCGAAGATATATCAGTGTTTTTTACAGAATAGAGTTGAAAAATGAAGTAAATGGAATACAGAATTCAAAACTATTGTATATGTTATTAATTTAATTTTTTTTCTAATAATTAAGAATTTCATAAAAAAAAACCGTATATCAGATTCGAAAGTACTGATATGAGTCCGGATAGCCGGATACTGAAAAAATGCTGAATATGTCGCATAACCGAATCGTAACCAGATATTCGGCCCACAGATAATATTCTATAATAATAATAATAATAATAAATAATAATAATAATAATAATAATAATATAATAATAATAATAATAAATAATAACAAAAATAAAATAATATAATAAAATAAACATTTTAATTATAATAATTAATAATAATAATTATAATTAATAATAATAATTAATAATAATTATAATAATAATATATTATATATTATAATATTATAATTAAATTATATCGTTATTATTATAATTTATTATAATATTATTATTATTTTATTATTATTATATATTATATATTATATTATTATATTATTATATTATTATTATATTATTATTTAATTATATTATTATTAATTATACATTATTATATTATTATTATTATTATTTATTATATTATTTATATTATTATTATTATTATTATTATTTATTTATTTATTATTATTATTATTATTATTATATTTTATTTATTTAATTATTTATTATTAATATCTATTTATTATAGATAATTTTATTATTATATAATATATATATTATATAAAATATAAAATAATATAATAAATTAATATAAATAATAAAAAATAAAAAAAATATATAATAAAATAAATTAAAAAATATATATAAAAGTATTATATAAATATATATACATATATATATATATATATATATATATGTGTGGTGTGTGTGTGTGAATTGCGTGTAAGGAACATTTACATTGCCAAAAAGATTTATTTTTTCAAAGTCTCACGCTATCATACTTTAATTAAAGAAAGAAATTGCTTAGATTTAGTGACTTGAATACACAAAGAGTGGCTGACACACACCCACACATACACACCCGCACCCTGGAGGGGGACACGAGCCCTTTGAACTGGTTTGCTTTATTAGATATTCAAAAAGCTTATCTTTTTTATTGGATTTCTTTATACTGTGATTTTTTATTGTAATTTATGATGTTATATATATATAAACTAAATAAGAAATATAAATAAATATCGGCTTTTTTCATAATATAAATATAAAGCCAACAAAAACAAAGACATACACCATAGAATAAACATATAATAAAAAGACCCAGATAACAGGAAAAGAAGTCGAGAACATATTGGAGAAGAACCACCCAAACATTAAATGACGATGTAAATTTAACCTTTAATAGGCTATGAAGTATTCGAAAATACGAAATACAAAATAATAAAAAATAAGAGAGATAGTATGAAGGGAAATAAATAAATAATCATCATCACAATCACATCAACCGCAAACCGGCTGGCGCGCCTGTCGGTGCTACTCCAAAATTCATCCACGCAATCGCCCAAACATTCGTATTGCTTCCACCTCTCCAGTCTGTTCTTCGTATGGCTCCTCACCAGGCCACTCCATACCATCTCATTCCTGTTCTCCGCCCTTACATCTGCTTCTTCTGAGAGATATAAGCTCAATATACCACACATATCATTCATCATTCACATCGTCTTTCATATCATCATTAACCACCGTATAACCTAAATCTAACCATTACCTTCAAGTTCTGAGTCATAATATATATCTAGTCGAGACCCATTAAAATATAATCTTAGCAATACCACACTTGACAGACAGCATAGCCACCAGTTTCACATCCCTCATTTAATAATCTTCTATATGATATCTCACTCACTGAGCATTATACAAAAAGATGAACAAATGAAGTATACTCTACACTCGCGACATACCATCGATACTGGCTCTTTATGAGCACTTCTCTATAACATAGTTGCGTCTAAACCAGTACTAGAATTCAGAACCAACAGAACTGATCAGAGTGAGTATGTCAAATAAATCATAACAAATTAAATCTTGCCATTATAACAAAAAGATAAACACTAGTTAATGGTTGAAACAACAACAATCGACAGTTTTACGAAGTTTCATAATAAAGAACAACACATCCTGACATATGGCGTGTGGTACACGCACTCGGTAGACGTATCTCTACCACTCTCTGCCTTTAGTTCTCATGATTGAGAACGCACTCCTCCCAGCACTTTCTTTTGGAGATACCTCTGTGCTGCATTGCAATACGAACCATCCTCCTCGCAAAGTTCTTGTCCTTCAACTTTCACTTATCTGTCTTCCCATACCCGCGTAACGAAACACAAGCTTAACCAAATTTACATTCTCGCATTCGCGGCGTACTTCTTTGATCAGGGTATCCGCGCATACCTATCTGGTCCACAAACTCTCACTTCGTCCCTCTATCTTTAATCTCGAGCATACACTGACTCTCGCCCGTCTCAACGTTCCTTACTCGTCAAAATAGAACGGCGATCACCGACGCGGTCATTCCGGACGCACCTAGCGACCGAATACGCACTCCTGGCCGCATTTCCTGATCAGAGCTCTGCCCAAATCTGATGTTCTATCACGGGCCTAGCCTATCATCCGCGGGTAAATAACCAGTGTGCTCTCTCCAATCTCTCTTTAGCATACTCTTTTAAGGGCAGGCGTCTTCAGGGACAGCAAATGGTGACAAATATCGCCCTGGCCTCACCCTGTGTCAACTCCAAAGCCATGTCTCGCCTCTCTCTCGCTGACCATATTATAGTTTTCGTACATGCTACCCTAGAGCCGGTTGATAATGTTCTCAAGGGAATGTGACGCTGGGTCCCTAAAACTCCTTCCACCAATACTTCCCACCTGTAATCTCATCGAGAGACTTTTGCTAAGTCAAGTGAAGACAATAAGCCTTTCTTGTCCATCAAGCTTCGCCGTCGAGCATCTCTTCATAGGAATCAATCGTCGTTGCTTAAACTGTCTATAAACGGGTTGCGCATTTCAAATTATCTTCAACCTTATCCTCAACTTCTCCAAACCTCGTATTCTACCGCCGCTTCCCTATTAACAACACTAATACCTCATAGTTCCCCCATGATAATTAATATATGATAATATAGTATATATAATATATATAATAAAAATAAGTAATTGAATATATATTAATATAAAACAAATAAAACTTAATCGTCTTTTTGTGTTATTATGACGCAAGGAATACATTTATGTCTAATTATGGCTTATTATATATAGATATATAGAGTAGTAAATATATAATAATATAAATATAATTAATAATAGATAAATAGATAGATCGCTCAGCGCGGCCATTAGCGACCAATATTTCGACTGTCCCAAACTCTGGGAATGGTAGGCGTCCGACTTGCGGCCGGAGGAACTAAAATATATATATATAATATATAAATATAAATTAAAAGACTAAAGATATATTTAAATTATATATATATAGTATATGTATATATATATATGCTATATAACTGTTATAAAAACAAAATAATTAATATACTATAAAAGTATATAAAATATATATATCATCATATAATAGCCTATATTAAATATATAATTAAATATATATATGTATAAATAGTATGTATAGGATTATATAGATAATATATAATAGGAGGGGTATACATATATAAATTCATTGTTACAGACGTCATCCTCCTTGTATGGAGTAACTGGGCCCTCCACTGGGGGGTCATAATTCACCTGTCCTTTGGATAGGGCAAGTCAAAGGGTAAAAGACATGTAAACTGTTCCACTCTTTAGCACGATCCTTTCTTTGCGACGTGACGTTGTTGACTTGTCTCTTTTCTAGAGGTACTACAACGCGAAACAAGTCTGAACCTACGGAACTGACCCACCTTATACATCCACATACGCGTTCATTCCCCTAAACTATAACCTACCACACCTATGTTAAAACCAATGTCGTGTGTGACACCGGGAATTCCTGCCTCGGATGCGCCCACGGAGCAGTCCGCTCATCCCCGAAACTCTTCAACTAACTGTTAGAAAAATATTCTTAAAGCAAAAAACTCATTTCCCAAAAATGCAATAATCCTCATTCCTTTTCCGCTCCCCGCTAGACATTGCAAAAATATCAAAACCTCTAAGTGCTTCTTCTTTTCCTCCCTTTGTATCTGCCTGCCGGCAAAAAATTGCTGTTCGCCTCTCTAAACTGAACTACCTCGTCAAAACTTGCCCAATAATCCTTGGAACGATTCCAGATCTATCCTCCTTCAACCCTCAAACGTCAATTTAGCTAGATGAGTCGCTCTCTTCGGCTACACAAAGAAAGCCGTAATGTCCTGATGATCCCTCCGCGATTCCTTCAAAACATGCGCTTCAGCTCACTGACCTTGAAACATCTCTTGACTCGCACTTCGACCCCCTTCTTGCTGGAAACGTGACCTAATTAGCTGTGACAAAAAACGAACCTTTCAATCTCAAATCGGTCTATTTCTGAATCTTCGTTCTTTTCTAAAGTTCGAACCTATCTTAAACAGAAGGTTTAAACATTTCAGTGTCTAAAATTGTATCTCGGATCGCCAGTAGAATTCGTAAGAACGCCACATTGATGAACTTTTCCTACCTTTGGACCCTGGGCCTTAATACGCTCGACATTTGTGAATTTCACTGTGACACTAGACATTTCGAAAGCCGTCGATAGAGTCTTGTAGTAAAGCCTTGATCCAAAACTCCCTCTTCGGAACTAGCCTCCCGGACCTTTCCTCTGACGGTCCACTAAAACCCAGCATCTAGACTTACAGTTCAGCCTAAAAGATAGCAGGATGAATAGTTGTGTTCCCAGGTATCGGTCTACTCTAACTTGTTCCTACTCTCCATTAATGAACTTCCTCTTATACTCACACGTATCCATCCAGTTGAACCCACACTTATACTCCTTACTTGAAAGAACCCGCAACAACAGTAAAATTGACGACGCAAAAGTGTGGCCATCGGACAACTGACCTCTGATCGCCTATCAAAATTGGAGCGGAAACAGGTGCGTCCGAATGAAGCAAAACCTCATTCCGCCATATTTCACCGAGACAACGAACTTTAGAACGCAACTTAAGAAAACACCATTAGACATCACTGTCCTCAGAGCGCGAGTGCTCTTTTCTCGTGACTTTGCTTGAGGATCACATTACCCTCTCAAACAAGTCTAAGAGTTAGAACACCGACGGCACCTTAACAGGATGTCACACAAGCAGTTCGTCTAAAGGGGTGCTTGCCCTTGTAGAGACGCCTCAACACATCTGGGTGGTCCACACGTAATCCTTCGAAAAGGTAAGCTAGCCTAGAAACCTCGAGGTATAAAACAAGGCCACCGGCCGCGAACCCTCGCGCATAATTCTCCATAGAGAGCTAGTGTGACCAGACTCTCTAACAGTCCACCTTCGATGTCCAATCTCCGACCAACAGACTTAAACGCTATGCCTCAAGCTTACAGGGCACTCTGGGGTAAAG
>SEYY01020554.1:30000-32500 GCA_009176605.1 Armadillidium nasatum | reverse complement strand
TAGTTGCCCCAAGGCTCCCTCTTTGAGTCTATTAACTGCTGTTGGGGAGGACGTCTTTCAAAGCGAAAAGAGTAATGAGGGGTGGAGTCATCTCTATAGGAGTGGATAAGTGATGAAGTAATAGAGAGAACTTTATTAATGAAAAGTAGAAAAGTGTTGAGGAAAGGACAGAACCCTGAGGATTTATTAGAATTAATATGATAATAGAATTAAATAAATAAATATATATATATATATATATATATATATATATATATATATATATATATATATATATATATTATATATATATATATATATATATATATAATATATATATATATATATATATGCGTGTGTGTGTGTGTGTGTGTGTGTGTGTGTGTGTGTGTGTGTGTGTGTGTGTATGCGTATTAGTGAAAAACTGCAAGGATAACAAAAATATAATTAAACTTTAAGCATTCTCTAGAAATCTTTTCCCTGAGTCACTAGAACAAAATTAAAGTTTGTGCTATTATTGAGTTGCACAAAATGTGAAGAAAATATAAAAGTTAAAATTTTTTTTAACTTTTAAGTTGAAATTGCTTCTCACATCAGTGATTAAAATTAAGATTTTGTTGCATCCGATTTCGACTTCTATTCAAAAAAAAAGATTTTTTATATATTCAACCCAGATTTTAAATTCATGTTCTAGAACTTGAATATTCCATACTGTTTCCTGTTCCTTGAATATATGTATTAAATTTATAAAGGTAGAGTCCCATTGCAGGGATTCTACCTTCAGAAACACTATTTTCTTATATTTTATCCTGGAATCTTAAAAAATCTATTGTACAGACACTAAAAATCCTTTTCTCTCGTAAAAGTGTCATAATCTTTCTGGTTCCTCTTCTCACACTCTCTGACATTTCACACGAATGTTTATCCTTGCTTTGATTCTTCTTCTCATCATATTGTTTCTGCAGCCTGAATTACCACTGTCTTAACCCCTGCAAAAGTTGAACTATTCGTTCATGTCTTTTTCTCAGCATCACTTTAGACTAGCTTTTCTCAGCCTTTTAAGCTTATCAATCCACCCCCTCCCCCACAATAGCCAAAACTTAAAGTTAATAGTTTACGACCCCTAATTACCTTTTAAATATGGTAGGTGTCAAATTGAAAAGTGCAGATTGAGGTATTAATTGTATTGATGATTAATAAATGCTATGTATGGCAGGTATCAAATTCAAAAGTGAAAATTGAAATATTTATCGTAAGGTTGCTTATTAAATTTAAATGTTAAATGTTCACGACGATTATTTTTTGAAAACAAAAAAGTTTTAGTTGAAGATTTTTAATTAATATTCATTCGAAAAAAATTCACATTTTAATGTAAACAAAAATTATAAAACGAAATGAAAATGTTTTTCCATACATTAAGCGTTCTACTTATTGTGACCCACTGCGACCCTTGTATATGGGATCACGACCCCTACGTTGCAAAATTCTGCTTTAGACCCAGACTATTCCCACTTCTCCACCCTTTTCAACTCATTAATACCAAGCATTATATGAGTGATATTTTTTTAAAGTTATGTTTGATCTCCCTAAGCTTAATACCTATAACGTGTATGTCTCTTTTGGTATCCTTTCTTCCTGTGATTCTCAAAACTTGTGTCTCCGAGTTTGAACTCAACCTTGATAAACAACTTCAGAACTCTTCATCCTGTTAACTCGTGACTAAAATGGGGTTCCACTCTCAACCCTCTAATTAGATTTTCAGTACTCAAAATCTTTAAAAATTGTAATTTGTAATTTGGGGTCAGGTCACTGATTTCGAAAATAATATCAAGGATATCGACTAAAATCAGATTTAGAATTACATGTCCAGAAATTGCGGTTTTTTTTACTAATAAATGTTGGATCCTCACCATCAACAATTGAAACACCCAAGTAGTAGCTTCAAGTCTCCTAAAACGATATCAGAACGTGATTAGTTATTATCTATGTACTTGTTTTAATGACGTGATCAGGACATGGGAGGAAGCAGCATGAGGAAACTTGTAAAAAAGTTTCGAAAGAATATTTCAAATAAAGTGTTAAAGACCTGATGCATTTTTATGAATAGATGAGGTGAAATTGGCCTCTCAAAAATTTTTTTTTTTTTATATTACACTACATTTCATACAGCAAAATTGTAGTGACTTGAATGACGTACATAGTGAGCATTTCCCTCAAGAAATTTCGGTGAGGTACCACAGGTTCAAATTGAAATGGGGCTCTACCATGTTTAATAATTATTTCTGGATATCAAAGACTGGATGAAAGGAGACGCTATAAAGGTAAATAAAGTATAATTTTGAATTAACTTAAGCATCATTTTCATGTTCAGAGACCAGAAAAAAAAAGATATTTTCTCATCACTATCACATTAATCAACGAAATTTTGTTGACCATTTTAATCATCCTAACACTTTAACCACTGTTCTCTCCAAAATTTGTAATCTATCTTTTAAGAGAAAGATTTGGAGACTTCAAATCG
>SEYY01020554.1:25000-27500 GCA_009176605.1 Armadillidium nasatum | reverse complement strand
TATATATATATATATATATATATATATATATATATATATATATATATATATATATATATATATATATATATATATATATATATATATATATAGTATAGTTAGTTAGTTATTTGGTTAGCGATTCTTTTCTCTTGTCTTTATCTTTATTTCTTGTCTCTTTTTAATCACAATTTCTTCTTCTTCTTCTTCTTCTTCTTCTTTCTTCTTCTCTCTCTCTCTTCTCTCTTCTCTCTCTTCTCTCTCTCTCTCTCTCTCTCTCTCTCTCTCTCTCTCTCTCTCTCTCTCTCTCTCTCTCTCTCTCTCTCTCTCTCTCTCTCTCTCTCTCTCTCTCTCTCTCTCTCTCTCAATTTAGCTTAAATTTGAAAAGTTTCGAAAAATTTGTATTCTACTCTTATTCTTAACATTTGAAAAATAAAAAATTAAATTTTTTTTTTATCTTTGCTATTTGAATATAAATATTAAAAATTTTATTCAATTATTAAATAAATTCCTTTAATTTGTAAAGTACTTAAAATGTTTAGTTTTACTTCAATTAAATTTTTAATTAAAAAATGGAATATAAGAGATATTCAATTAGAACTAATTTTTTATTTTTTTTTATTTTTTATTTTAGCAAAGAATGTTTAAAATGTGATAATGGAATTAGAATAATTCATTTATTCTAGAGATAATTATTCATTTTTTATTTATTTATTTATAATTTTTAAATCGTTAATACAGAAACGAAACTATTAATTATGGAATATTTGTTTATTATTTATTTATTTTTTTTTTCACTTCTATACTCCTAGAAAGACCTCAGAACTGTCAAAGGGATCAGCTGACAGTTTCTGAGGATGATCCCTGAGTTTCACAAGCAAATTCAATTTCAGGCAGTGGCTTGCTAAGCCTGTCCTTCGATAGAGACCGCAATGTCCAATATCATGTACACAAACAATGCATCATAATGCATATTATGTTCCTCATCATATATATATATATATATATATATATTATATATATATATATATATATATATATATATATATATATATATATATATATATATATATATATATATATATATGCATACACAATATGAGATTTGAACCAGCAATACTCATGAATATGCCAATACTTAACCACCAGACCAGTACGAAAATTTATAAATTTTAAAATTGATTTTGTGAAGCTCAGTATGTGAGAATTGAGAAGCTCTTTATTATTTCTCGTAAATATTAAGTATTATTGAAAAGTATTTGCTTTGCCTTAAAATTTACAGTAATCCATTTGCCTCATTAAAATAATTATTATAAAATAAATATTCAAATTAATTACTTAGTATAACATAAATTTTTTTTTATTTTAGTTATCGTTAAAATAAATCGCAAATTTAAAGAAAACGTAATTTTAATGGATAACCTATATAACTAAAAATTTGAAATGCAATAAACTTTATTTTGTCAATCTTGAGTCAATCTAACTTTCGCCAAACAATCTGGACATAACAAAAACACTTTAATTTTTTAATATATTTCAATTGATTGGTTCATTAATAATGTACCCATTTTTTATTGCATTTAAAATGTGTCCATAGTGAGCCGTTATCTCCCAATTATTCAGGATTAAGAAAATTTTAAAACAATGGAGTTCCGAATTACATGGAAGAATTCTATATTCCCTGATAAAACAAATTAGTCTATTTTGTACTTATGTTGACTTGGCTAAATTCACATGGTAGATCAAACCCCTGAAGTTCAAAAGTAGAAGAGAATATAAAAGGTCGAAAAATATACTAGTTTTGATTATCAGTTTATATATATCGACCTTCTAATGCTTCATATTTATAAGATACTCCTTTATCTAAAATGTTTATCAAAACAAATTTTAGCTTATCTCAATTCCTTTACCAAAAAATTTGTTCCATGGTATAAGAATAATTGGATACCCTGATTTAAAGGGGTTTCCAATAGGGAAAATTATCCAGGTCCTTTAACTGCTCTTATGCAGCGATTTTATTAATATATTTAAAAACATATCATTTCAAAGTTTAATTTGACTTATTTTTTATAAGGTTATTCTTACTCTTATATGTGAATAATTCTCATATAATTTTTAGATCATGGCAGAGTTTCTTTGACCATAGATTTCTAAACAAATATTAAATACTTAAAATGATAAATATTAAATACTTAAAATATCTATCTATCCATTTATATATCTATTTATCTATCCATCTATCTATCTATCTATCTATCTATCTATCTAATCTATATCTATCTTCCATTTTTTATATCTATCTATCTACCTATCTATCAGTCTATCTATCTATTTATCTATGAACACATCTTCCTATATCTGTTTGTAAATCTATCTAATTATATCTATCTATCTATCTATCTATCTATCTATCTATCTATCTATCTATCTATCTATCTATCTAATCTATCTATCTATCTATCTATCTATCTATCTATCTATCTATCTATCTATCTATCTATCTATCTATCTATCTATCTAT
>SEYY01020554.1:12500-15000 GCA_009176605.1 Armadillidium nasatum | reverse complement strand
GAAGAATATGTGCATTAACTATATATATATATATATATATATATATATATATATATATATATATATATATATATATATATATATATATATATATATATATATATATATATATATATATATATATATATATATATATATATATATATATATATATATATATATATATATATATATATATATATATATATATATATATATATATATATATATATATATATATATATATATATATATATAATAATTGGTAGAATTCATAGAAGGCGTAGAGTGAATTCAGGTGGAATTTTATAGAAAGCGTTATTATTATTATTAATATTATTATTAGTAGTAGTAGTAGTAGTAGAGTATTAGTATAGAAATTTTTAGCATTACATTGTCTAGGTACTTAGTCAGTGATTGTTATTATTATTATTATTATTATTATTATTATTATTATTATTATTATCATATCACCATCATAAGAGGTTTCGACTGTCGTCTGGAGTGGTCGTATTTAAAAACAGATGGAACAAGAAAAGAAAGTAACATCAGATGGAACTTTGAAAAGAGAAGAGAAGGGAAGAGTTTATGATAGGTTACAGGGTTGGATCATGCAAGGAGAGTTAAAAACAAGTGCGAGAGGACTAAAAACCCAGCCCTAATAATTGTTTACTGCTTGTGACAACTCCAGGACTAGCGTTGGAAACCACAGCTCCGAGAATCATGCTCTTTTGGGGAGCTCTAGGAGAAAGTATTTGGAAATTAGATGGAAAAGGTGCTTGTCCAACTGAAAGGGTGAAAGAAATATTTGGGAGTTTAAATAAAACCTATGAACTGGCACTGAAACCATCGAGCCAAAAAAAACATGATCTTTTAGAGCACTCTAGGAGAGGGACATCTAAGAGCAGATGGCGAAACATGATCGTCCCACTGACAGGGTGAAAACCCTTTCAGGAAAAAGATGTACATGTAGAATAATAATTATTAGTTCCTTCTCATATATATATATAAATATATATATATATATATATATATATATATATATATATATATATATATATATATAATATAATATATATATATATATATATATATATATATATATATATATATATATATATATATGATTTGTTAATTTGTTAATTTGTTACTCATTTGATTTGTTAATTTGGTTAATTTGTTATCATTTGTTATCAAATTTGTTAATTTGTTATTTGTTTCATTTGTTACTCATTTACTCATTTGTTACTCATTTGTTAATTTGTTATTCATTTGTTAATACTCATTTGTTACTCATTTGTTACTCATTTGTTATTCATTTGTTATCATTTGTTACTCAAATTTGTTATTCATTTGTTAATTTTTAATTTGTTAATTTGTTAATTTGTTAAAATTTGTTACTGATTTGTTAATTTAATCTTAAGTTATCATAATGACTCATTTGTTATTCATTTGTTACTAATTTGTTACTCATTTGTTGCTATTAATTCTCTTTTATTTAGATCTTGATTCAGACAACACGTTGCGAAGTTTTAAGAAGAGCAACATGTTACTAACATAAACTATATATATATATATATATATATATATATATATATATATATATATATATATATATATATATATATATATATATATATATATATATATATATATATATATATATATATATATATATATATATATATATATATATATATATATATATATATATATATATATATATATATATATATATATATATATATATATATATATATATATATATATATATATATATATATATATATATATATATATATATATATATATATATATATATATATATATATATATATATAATATATATAATATATATATATATATATATAAAATAGAATAAATAGAAGAAAATAAAAAAAAAAAAAAAAAAAAAAAAAAAAAAAAAAAAAAAAAGGAATAATATATATATATATATATATATATATATATATATATATATATATATATATATATATATATATATATATATATATATATATATATATATATATATATATATATATATATATATATATATATATATATATATATATATATATATATATATATATATATATATATATATATATATATATATATATATATATATATATATATATATATATCACCTAGTATTACAACATAGCAATAACTTTAAAGTTATCAAATTAATATCTTGCTTGTACAAGTAATTTTTACAAATATAATTTGAATAGTTTTTAAATTATGTCAAAATTGCAAAAGAAAAAAAATAAGTAAATAAATAAAGAAATAAATACATAAAAAAAATAAAATTTCACAATAATCTTAATATAAGATGTCCAGTGGTTCAGTATTCAAAGAAAAAAAGTCAAAATTATTATCAAATACTTTATGGATAATAATAATAATAATAATAATAATAATAATAATAATAATAATAATAATAATAATAATAATAATAATAATAATAAAGACATTGCATTTATAATAAAAAAGTGAGGTTAATGTGAGGACAAAG
>SEYY01020554.1:0-2500 GCA_009176605.1 Armadillidium nasatum | reverse complement strand
ATATTAACATTAATATTAAATTATTAAAATTATTAAATACAATGTATTCATTAATATTTCAGACATAAATTTCTACCTGGCCTGGGCAAACGTGTGTGTATGTATCTGTGGGTATGTGTGTGTGTGTGTGTGTGTGTGTGTGTGTGTGTGTGTGTGTGTGTGTGTGTGTGTGTGTGTGTGTGTTTGAGTTTAAAAGTTTATAATTAAAAATGCTTGTATTGGAATTGAATTTATTCATGTTATTTCCTAAATGCATGCAATATATATATATATATATATATATATATATATATATATATATATATATATATATATATATATATATATATATATATATATATATATATATATATATATATATATATATATATCCTCTGGTTGGCAAAGAACAGAGGCCTACCAATTTACACCAGAGTTGGGGGGAAAAAGTTAGTAATCTGGTCAACAATGGCCGACATTACCCAATACTCGACGTTTAAAAGTATGCAAGTCAAAGGAAGTTGGTAAAACCGATAAAGGGAGTGTGTTCCAGACATTACCAGTAGAGTACTCGAAAGATTGAGCCTAGCGCTTATGTCTGGGGTCAGAGAGTTGGACTGAGAAAGGATGAGACTGTGTAGAAAGTTGAGTCGCACGAACCTTTCTCAATGGAGGAGGTATGCGACGTGAGAGTTTATCAGAAGAGCAGTACAGTAATAGCAATAGTACAGAGAGAGTGACGTAACAATTCGACTTGTAAGAGGAAAAGAGTTATAAGACGAAAAGCCCTAGACTCCACCTTTTCGAGAAGCGCTGTATTGTGGAACCACTTCAGATATCTGAGGCGTACTCCATATACTATATATATATATATATATATATATATATATATATATATATATATATATATATATATATATATATATATATATATATATATATATAATATATACAATATTATATCCAATCCAATATTTATCTTTCCCATGCTTATTTCTTGAGCCTTGGGCAACTGAAGTTTGTATTTTTTTTTTTAATTATTTAAATAAAGAAAAATTAAATATTTGTCTACGGAACGTAAAGCTGCAGGCATATACAATAAAATGGTCATTATTATTATTATTATTAATATTATTAATATTATTAGAATTATTATTATTATTATTATTTTATTATTTTATTATTTTATTATTTTTATTTTTATTATTTTGTATTATTATTATTATTATTATTATTATTATTATTATTATTATTTATTATTATTATTATTATTATTATTATTATCTATTATTATTATTATTATTATTATTATTATTATTATTATTATTATTATTATTATTATTATTATTATTATTATTATTGTATCAGTTGAATTTTCTCTGCTAATTTTCCAATAGAATTTATGTTTTTCTATTTCTTCTATTTGCTGACCGGTTTCGTCCACCAACTTCGGACATCATCAGAGCTTGGATTTTAGAAAATGAGTGATTTATTTTAAAATGTTAAGCCAAAAGTTAATTACGATTATAAATTTTGAAAATTTATTAACAAAGTAGATATTATTTTAGTTTTTGAGCTTCACATGAGGAATTCCGAATTTAAAATGATAGGGATAAATGCTGATATATCCCATCTGTCAATCAATCAGTCGCGGAACTAATAACTGTCAACGTACAGTCAGACTCGGGTAAATAAATTGGTACCCGATGGTGACTAACCGAAAGGGCATCAGCCGTATTTTTGAAAGAAATTTGGAGGATTTTATTATTAAATTTGATGTGAAGCAATCTTAAAAGATGGAAGAAACTGGTTATCTTTATAATTTAAAATTATACGGATAAATGCTGGTATGTCCCATCTGTCAATCAATCAGTCGCGCAACCAGTAAATGTCGACGTACATACCAGCGTTTATCTTTATCATTTTAACGGTAGGGTGATTGACTCACGTGCTTGAGGGTGCCGGTTCGATCCCACTTCGGGATCCTAGGTATATACTACCTAGAAAGTTCCTCTCCTCGAATAGGGCAATGCCCATGAGATGTGAACTTTAAAAAAAAAAAAAAAAAAAAAAAAAAAAAACATCGTAACTCCTCATGTGATGCTCAAAAACTAATATCTACTTTGTTAATAATTTTTCGAAATTTATAATCTTAATTAATTTTTGGTTATATATTTGAAAATAAATCATTCATCTTCCAGAACTCAAGCTCCGCTGATGTCCGAAGTTGTCGAATGAAACCGGTCAGCAAATAGAAAAACAAAATATTTTTGGAAAATTGGAAGAGAAAATTCAACTGATATTAAAATAAAGCTAAATAGAACTATTCTTCTTCTAACTCTTCTAAAAACTGAAATTGATGAGACTCTACTACGAAATACTTTAAAGATAGAAATATGGTTCAATAAAAGGGAAAAAGATGATTATTATAAATAAATTTTAATGTAATGGTTCAAAGAATGAAATGTTGCCAGATCTATACAGACTCTACTGAAAATCCTGACGAAAACTCCGAAGTTAT
>SEYY01020553.1:32500-38819 GCA_009176605.1 Armadillidium nasatum | reverse complement strand
GCTTCGTATTCTTGTGGCTTTAAAGATCTTTGAGCACAATTTCAAGAAAAGAACTTTCTAAAGATGATTTCTTTCTTTTATAAGTGCAATGTCCGTACGATATATAATATATATATATATATATAATATATATATATATATATATATCTAATATATATATATATATATATATATATATATATATATATATATAATATATTATAACAGCTCCCACGAAGAGTCTAAGACCTTGTAAAAGGGCCAGCACTCTTCTCCATTCCCCTTGTCTTCTAATCTCTCCTCCATCATTTTAGTGTTTGACGGCATTCTGTGTCTTCTCAAAGATGTTTCCACTGAATCCTTCCATCTCTTCCTAGGATTTACTTTCGATCTTGCTCCTCCTGGCCTTTACACCCACCTTCTCTTGATTACTTCTCTCTCCTGCATCCTCTTCAAGTGTCCCCACCACCTCAATCTGGCTGCGTGTGTATATTCAACATAGCTTTCACACCGACCTCGTCTCTTATTCTTTCGTTTCTCAATCAGTCTCTCCTTGCCTTGCTTTTAATCGACTGTCTACTGTCCTCTCTTCCCGTCATCTCCATGTCTCCGCTGTAAAGGATTGTATTAACAGATTTTCAAAATCATTTTTTTCACCTCCACTCTCATTTGTCTATCTTTCAGAATGCGAAATATGCTCTTACAGCTCCTCCATATTGAGATATCCTACTTGTGATTTCTTACCTATTCCTTCCATCTCTTCCAAATATTCCCACCAAATACTTATATCACTCCACCATCTTTATCTTAATTCCATCTATTATTACCCTCAATTCCTCTTCTCCCACCTCTCTGCGACTTCCATGATTTCCGTCTTTTCTGTATTCATACTTAGACCTGCTTCTCTGAGCCTATTCGCAAAACTTATCATCACATCTCTCAGCTTATCCCCCTCCTCACTCCAACATGCTAAATCGTCTGTGTATGCTAAGAGATCACCGTCTAGGTCTTGTATATCTTCCTTCACCTTTTTATCAGCACATCCAAATATGCTATAAATGGAATTGGTGACACCAGTTTTCACCTCAAACTATTCCTTATTCTCATATTCTGTTCTTACATTGTATTTGTTATTCTTATACAAACTTTCTACAGCCCTTCTTAGTTTTTTACTCACTGCATACTCCCTCTCCAGCACCCTCCACAGTCTCTCCCTTGGCAAGGAGTCGAAGGCTTTTCTCAAATCTATAAATGATATGTGTACACTTTTATTAAATTCACCTTTTCCAACGTAATTCTAAGAGCGAACAAGAGATCCGTTGTGCCTCTGTTCTTCCTGTATCCATGCTGTTCTTCCCCAAATTTGTGCTCCACAACCATTCTCAGCTTTCTCTCCAATATCCTCTCACATGTTTTTGCTAAGTAGTCCAATAATGGATCCCTCAATAATTGTTGCAAACTCAAGTATCTCCTTTTCCTTTATATATCGGAACCACAATTGCCTTTCCCCAGCCCTCCGGCACCTCGCTCTCGTTCCAATATCTATTCAACATACTCAAAATTACTTCCTTCATTTTCTTTCCTCCCTCTTTTATGAGTTCTAAGGGCATTTCATCCTCCCCTGATGCCTTATCCTTCTTCATTGCTCCTACGGCTACCTTCAACTCCTCTTCGGTAATCTCTTCCTCCTCCTCGGCTTCTTGTCACTCCTCCATCTCCTCTCCCATCTCTTCCTCCACATCATTCACGTTCAACAGCTCTCTAAAGTGTTCAGTCCATATTCCGTTTATATCCGTTGGTCTTACCAAAATTTCACCCTGCTTATCCTTGATATTTCTTCAGCCTCTCTACCAGCTGCTTCCTTCTTTGCTCTTCTTTTCACCCTACCTGCTTCATTCCTGGCTATTCTCTGTGCTTTCTCATCCACCTTCTCATCATGACCATTTTCCTCAAAATTGCTTTCCTCACCTCCTCCCTCCACTACTTCCTGTGCCTTTTCCTCATTCCAAGTATCTCCTCTACTACTCTTCTCACTGTTTCTTGAATCTCCCTTATCTCTCCCACTTTCTCCATTTGTTTCAAATTTTCCCTTATCTTTTCAATATATTCTCTTTTCTTTCCATTCTCTTTCAGTAATCCTACTTTAAAAACACTTCTCTTTTCTTTGTTCTGTATTCTCTCCATCCTTATTCGTATATCTGTCACCACTAATCTATTGTTCCGAATCCATTGATATTCCTGGAATGACCTTCACATTTTTTACCATCTTGCTATCTTGTCAATAATAATGTTGATATGGGTCTTTGATCGAATTTGTTTGTGTTGCTATTTCACCTGTATCTGGTGAATCTGTGTGAATCTCTCTGGTTTGAAAGAAGCCATTCATTATCTTCTAATATATATCTATATATATATATATATATATATATATATATATATATATATATATATATATATATATATATATATATATATATATATATATATATATATATATATATATATATATATATATATATATATATATATATATATATATATATATATATATATATATATATATATATATATATATATATATATATATATATATATATATATATATATATATATATATATATATATCGACGATATCTTTACCGTTGGTAAAAAAAATATAAAATAACCAATGGTAGAACAATAGGTCTTTCATTACACGGTCATATTTCGTCTTCAGAGAAACCTCAAACTGTGGCATAACGGTAGAGTGAGTCTCGTGCTTGGAGGCTCTGGTTCGATTCCTTATTCGAATTCGATGTAGAAATTACTTTAAAAAAAAGGTCCCCCTTCTTTGTTATTTCCCCCCCGATCTCCCTTAGTTTTCACATTGTAATTAGGGATGTGGTCAGGCATCGAAATCTGCTTGTATCGCCAAAAGTTTATGGGATTGAGTATCTTAATATTAATTAAAAGTTTTATTAGTATCGGTATCGGTAAAGAAATATCGATACCAGACCGATATGATAACAAAAACTTGCTTAAAAGAAATTGATTATTTCAGACTTTTTTGACGATATGATAACAAAAACTTGCTTAAAAGAAAATTGATTATTTCTGTAGGAAAATTATCTCCTCCTTATTTTGACTGAAGTTTATTAATTAAATTTTATTAATAATATTATATTAATTTTATTAATAATAACAAGCTCATATGCGTAGCCCTACGGGATACGCATATGTGCTTGTTCTTATTCTTATTATTAGTTATTTTCTGAAGGAAGGAGACAAGAGATTGAATGCACAAATGAATCCAGATTATTATTAAGAAGTAAGTGAAAAATTTTATGAAACGAAGAAAATTTTTACATTTTTTTTTTTTGAATTTGACATTTGAAATTAAAATCAATAATATAAGTTAAATCAATATTACTATTTTAACAAATAAAAAGAGGAGCAGCAAAATTTTACAGATAGGCCTTTTAAATAATTTCGGAATAAATAGTTTGTGAAGCAATAAAATTTTTTCAGTACGTTCTTTTAAATAACTTTCCACAACAGATGTTTAAAATTGGAAATTTTTGAAACTACATCTTGGTAACTTCTGGTCGATAAAGGATATTTCGTCTATATTTCGTCGCAGACAGGACAAAAATGGAGAATAGCTCTTCGCAGGGTTCTAAAGGACTAGGAATCCCTTTTTAATAATTTTTATTCTTCCCACGTACGGTTGCAGGAATATGGAAGCTTTTGGCAGAAGACACCACCCTACATCATGCGGGATATGGTGGAGAGTATAAAAAATATTCGTATTATTATTATTATTATTATTATTATTATTATTATTATTATTATTATTATTATTATTATTATTATTATTATTGTTATTATTATATATTATTATTATTATTATTATTATTATTATTATTATTATTATTATTATTATTATTATTATTATTATTATTATTATTATTATATTATTCTTGTTATATTACTGTTGCAATTATTATATTCGTATTATTATTATTATTATTATTATTATTATTATTATTATTATTATTATTATTATTATTATTATTGATTATTATTATTTTGTTATTATTATAAATATTATTATTATTATTATTATTATAATTATTATTATAGTATTATTATTATTATTATTATTATTATTTATTATTATTATTATTATTATTATTATTATTGTTGTTATTATTATTATTATTATTATTATTATTATTATTATTATTATTATTATTATTATTATTATTATTATTATTATTATTATTATTATTATTATTATTATTATTGTTGCTTGTTATATTACTGTTGCAATTATTAATTCGTATTATTATTATTATTATTATTATTATTATTATTATTATTATTATTATTATTATTATAATTATTATTATTATTATTATTATTATTATTATTATTATTATTATTATTATTATTATTATTATTATTCATCATCATCATCATATCATATATATATATTATTATTATTATTATTATTATTATTATTATTATTATTATTATTATTATTATTATTATTATTATTTGCTCTCTACATTATTGTAATAACTATTAGCTTACAGATATTTTTATTTTCATTATTTTTATTATCATCTTTGAAAAAGTAGATTAAAAAAAAAAAAAAAATTAAGTATTCAATTTTATTTCTTAGTTATAATTTGATAATAATGATTGACTAATATTGTATTTTGGATTCAAAGGACGAATTCGTTCCCCAAGAAGCCCATTTCAATTTTGTATTAATACACATAAAGTATACAATTGTCTGTACAAATTCTTTAACTGGAAAAATGAATAAAGATTAAAGAGTAAAGATTATTATTTCAGTAAGAATAAAAAGTCTGGAATGGGTATATAAACAGGGTGGGTATTAATTATAAAGACAAACCCTGGGATCTTAGTAAACAGTCAATGCTGGGTAAATCATTATTTTATGAACCTAGATCGGGAAATGCATAGTTAAAGAGATAACACAGATACCCACCAGTGGAAGTATACATGGTATGTATGGTATACATGGTATATGGCAAGTGGTGGAGAGGTCAGACGTACTATAAGCATAAGCCTGTGTAAACTCTATGACCACTTATTATTAGTTGTAAAATTGTGAGATACATTTCGAAAACTGTAGAACGCTTGGTTTTGTTGTTGTTGTTCTTGATGTTGTTATTGTTGATGCTGTTGTTGTTTTTGATGCTGATATTTCCGATGTTGTTTTTGTTGCTGTTGTTATTGCTGTTGTTTTTGATGTTATTGCTGATGTTGTTGTTGTTGTTGTTGTTGTTGTTTTTTGATGTTGTTTTTGATGTTATTATTGCTGATCTTGTTGCTTTTGATGTTATTGCTGATGTTGTTTTTGCTGGTGTCGTTGTTTTTTATGCTGTTTTTGATGTTGTTGTTTTTGATGTTATTGCTGATGCTGTTTTTTTGTTGGTGTTGCTGTTGGTGTTGTTGTTTTTTGATGTTGTTTTTGATGTTATTATTGCTGATGTTGTTTTCGATGTTATTGCTGATATGGTTTTTGCTGGTGTTGTTGTTGGTATTATAGTTTTTTGATGTTGTTTTTGATGTTGTTATTGCTGATGTTGCTGTTTTTGATGTTATTGCTGATGTTATTTTTGTTGGTGTTGTTGTTTTTGATGTTGTTTTTGATGTTGCTATTGCTGATGTTATTGCTTTTGATGTTATTGCTGATGCTGCTTTTGTTTTTGTTGTTGTTGGTGTTGTTGTTTTTGATGTTGTTATTGCTGATGTTGTTTCTGTCGTTGTTTTTGTTGTTGTTGTTATTGCTGCTGTTATTTTTGATATTGTTATTGCTGATGTTGGTTTTGTTGCTGTTGTTATTTTTGTTCTTGCTGTTGTTGTTGTTGTCGTCGTTTTTGTTGCTGTTGTTTTTTTCGTTATTTTATTATTGTTGTTGATGCTGTTGTTGTTGTTGTTACTGATGATGCTGTTGTTGCTTTTGTTGTTCCATCTGCTATTGTTGTTGTTTTTTTCTTGTTTCCTTTTTTTTCATTAAATCAAATTGCTTACCTTCCATTTGTATTATTATTATTACAACGTCATCGATTGGCAGAATTTTCACAAGTTCTCAATACAATAAAGAAAAATAACATTGCAATTTTGAATTAAATTTAAATTTATAAATAAACATTCAAGTTTCTTATTTTACTTGTGTGACAAATATTTTATTGATTCTTAAGTCCACATTAAGAAATTCGAAGAAGAGTCTCCCTGTCCCCCCCAGTTACCCTCCCTTTCCTTCTCTCACTCCCCCACTCTACATTAAATTAAACCAGGTTTAATGAGGACAGCCAAAATCTGT
>SEYY01020553.1:0-27500 GCA_009176605.1 Armadillidium nasatum | reverse complement strand
TCTTTATCCGTAGCTGGTTCATCCTCTTGTAGAAGTAGTTCTGAAAGACGAATGAATGATTGGATAAGTATCTCATCTGAATGAGCACCAAAAAGTCTAGTTTAGAGAGCTTATGTATTTACTTCAATACTTTATATTCTTAATATTCACCAAATAAAATTTGTAGTCATCATTGTGGTTTCTTTGTTCTGTCAATAACCCTTGTTATAAAAATATTTAGAAATGTCTTTTTTTCTGTTGGTTACATTTGCTGCAGATGTTTCAACACACGTTTTACTCACAGAAGGTGACCCATGACTTCGTTTTATTTCTAATTGAACTTTAAAATACTAAAACAAAATCTCTCATTACAAAATCAGTACTAAGTTTTTACTGTTCAATGAACTTGTATTCTACGCAAATTAAAGAAACGAAACGTATGATGATTTAAACAATTTTCTTACGCTGAAGCCATGTTAACACCTGCAACGGATAAGACTATACATAAGTATACATGTACAATAAACATGCAAAACAAAAACATTAGCAATATATCGCTAATATCATAGCAACAACTTAATTTTTGCAAAGATATTTAGAATTCTATTTTGAGAAACATTTCATACCAAAATGGTAATATATTAGGTAATGACATGCAATATCTCAAAAACTAGAGTACTTAGAACAAAACAGATGGTAGTTCAGAATTATTGAAGCCTAATATCACAATCATCATAAAAAAAATATTTTGTTTCTATATATATATATATATATATATATATATATATATATATATATATATATATATATATATATATATATATATATATATATATATATATATATATATATATATATATATATATATATATATATATATATATATATATATATATATATATATATATATATATATATATATATATATATATATATATATATATAATATATATATATATATATATATATATATATATATATATATATTTCTTGTAACTGAGTTTTACTTAAACTTCCCTGGTAAGAAAATTTTCACCCTTTCAGTGGGACTATGATCGTCTTCCATCTAACCTCTGAACACTTTCTTCAGGAGCTCTTCAGAAGACTATGCCTCTCAGAGCTTTGGTTTCCGATGCTGATCCTGGGGTTCGTTTGAAGCAGTAATTTAAAGGGCAGGGTGGCTAACCCTGTGGCCCTGACTCTCCTCCAAACACTACTATTGCAAAAAATTATAATATATATCAATATATATATATATATATATATATAATATATATATATATATATATATATATATATATATATATATATATATATATATATATATATATATATAATATATATATATATATATATATATATATATATGAGGAAATTATATATGCGAGTGAGGAAATTATGACGTTGTACCATGTACCATCTCACTAGAATGGGAAACTTACTTTATTTACTTTATTTCCTGTGAAGTTCACATTGGGCCGCCAAACGAATCTCTCCATTTCTGTCTATCTTGAGCGATCTTCCTCGCCTCTCCCCAAGTCCACCACATCATTATGCTCAAATCCTCTTCTGTTATTTTTCTTCATCCATTTTCCAATTTTCCTTTCCTTTCCTCTGCTTCCTCCCAGCGTCCATTTCACTGGCACTTTGCGATCACTATTTTCTCCCTTTCAAACATGTCCAAGAAAACTTAGTCCTCTTTTCCTTATTACCGTCTCGAGTTCCTCCATTTTTGGGCTATTTCCTAGCTCTTCATTTTGATATCGTATTGGGAGAGTACACTTTTAAAATTCTCCTCCTACATCTGTTTTGAAAAATTCGCAACTTCCTTGTATCATTCTTGCTCGGACTCTATGTTTCGCAACCATATAACGATACTGATCTTATGCTGCTTATGTATATTCTCAATTTTGGTTTGCTTTTTTACCCTACTCGATCTACACAATCTCTCAAACTGATTAAAATTATTTCTTGCTTATATTTATACTTCCCTTCAACATCTTCACTTGTTCCTCCTCTTTCTGTTATTTTTCTTCCCAAATAAGTAAACTCCAAAACTCTCTCAATCTCTTCCTCTCCCAATTTCATGCTGATGTTTCTTTTCTTAAGTTGATAACCATGTATTTAGTTTTCTTCTCTATGTTTATTTTTAGAACTACTTTCCTTCCATACTTAGCTACTCTCTCTCTCCGTTAATTCTTGTTTTTCTCTATTTGACTGACTCAACAAGCATATGTCATCAGAGAAATCCACGTCTCCATCAAATTCCATCTTATTCCCCTTCCCCTCCACTCCCCCCCACAGCTCTCCTCATCACCCAATCTAGTGCAATGATAAAAAGAATAGATGACATTGTTACATCCTTGTCTTATATCACTCGTGATTTTAAACATTTCTGTCATTTTATCATTTTATCTTCACTGCGCACTCATAATTTTCGTAAAATTTTATGACAAGTCCTTATTATCTTGTCAGGCATTCCATATCTTTCCAATATTTTCAACAGTACTCCATAATACTTATACTATGAGTACTCCTTGGTTAATACTATCAAAAGCTTTCTCAAAATCTATAAAGTTGGCATATATTATTCTTCTCCATTTATTGCTTTGTTCTTTTATATTTTCAGTATGAATATCTGGTCTGTCCAGCTTTTTCCAGGTTTAAACACAGTTTGTTCTTTCCCCAAACTTTTATCAATTTCTTTCTAGATTCTGCTTACTATTATTTTTGTAAATATCTTCCCTGGAATTGAAAGGAAGGTTATTCCTCTCCAGTTATCACATTTGGATAGATTTCCATTCTTTGGTAATTTAATTATCTTTCCCTTTCTCCAATTGAATTTGGTAGTTCGTCTCTTTGCCATATCAACGTGTATAAGTTCTTCCAGCACAACCGCTATGCTCTTCATGCCCTGCTTCATTATTTGAGCCTTGATTCCATCTATTCGAAGCTTTTTCATTTTTAGATGTTCTAATTGCTTTTGGTATTTTTTTCCTTGTCGGTTGGTTCTCATCTACCTTCATTTCTTCCATCTGCTCCCCCTACTCTCCTTCATCTATCTTCTCATTCATTCTTTTTCTCCAAAGCAACTCTCTAAAGTGCTCCTCTCATCTTTCCGCAATCTTCTCCTTATCGTTTATCATGTTTCCGTCTTTTCCTCTTACATTTCTATTTGAAGTTCCCTTCATCCTCCTTCCAGAAATATTAAATTGTCTGTGGTGGTGGCATAAACACCGACAGAACAGAGTGTGGAGGAGGAAAATGGAGATTTCTATGAGAAAATAGAGGGAGTTTTCAGGAGATGTAAAAAAGCATGACTTAAAGATTGTAAATATTGGAGACATGAATTTCTCAAAGCTGTTTCAGCAGCCTTTTCGAACCTTCTTCGCCATTCCCTTATAATATTCCTCTCGATCTCTTTTTGCTCTTCTTCTTATATCTTCCGCTTACTACTCTATTTTCCTTCATTAGTATGTTGTTTCTTCTATTTAATATTGTATCAATCAGTTTTTTTTTGTGACAAGCGTTTTTCTTTTTTTCTATTTATCAGTAGTGTTTCTTGTGATATCCAAGGCTTCTAACCCTTTATCTTATCTCTTCTTAAGACTTCTTAACCTATTATCCCTCAACACACTGAACTAGTCTTCTTCCATTTATTTTCAATTATTCCTTCATCTTTTCTCTGGTCTTAAATGTTATTTATTTTCTTTGTCTCTCTTAATTTGTTTTCAATTCTTTCATTACAGAGCTTCTTTATTTTGAATCTTTTAATTTCTATATATTTATATCCCATCTCTTTTCCTTTTTCTTTTTTATAACATTTAGTTTCAGTTTTATCTTTCCTACCAATAAAAAGTGGTCACTATTCTCATCTGCTCCTTTCTTAACTCTCACATTTAGTAGAGATCCCCTCCATCTTTTTCCAATCACAAAATTATCGATTTGAGTTGATTGTTTTTCCATCCGGAGATCTCTTGTGAATGTCTTTAAGTGGGAATAAGGTTCCTCCTATTACCAAATCGTTTGTGAATACAGAATTCTCTCAATCTTTTTTCCGTTTTCGTTTAATTCTCCATATCCTATGTTTTCCACATTATTCCTTCGATCCTCCTCATTTTTGTTTCCTACCTTTGCGTTTAAATCTCCAATTACAATTTTTTGAGTCATACTTTTTTTTACATCTGAAAACTCCCTCTATTTTCTCATAGAAATCTCCATTTTCCTCTCTATGCTCTGTTCAGTTGGTGCGTATGCCACCACCACAGACAATTTTATATTTCTGGAAGCAACACTTGCATACAGTATTGTTACTCACATGCTCCCAACCCAAAAACGCCACACTCCACTTCCCTCGAACAATCAGGGAGACTCCCTTCTCATGTCTGTTCTTATTTGCAGAGTAAACAATAAGGTTACCCCAACCCGTCTTCTGTTCTCCATTCTTCCTTCCATCTTCTTTCGCATATTCCAAGAAGATCGTATGTCAATTTGTTGCACTATTCTTTCTACTCCTGTCATTTCTCCTACTTGATTTATTGTTCTCACATTCCATAAACCATCTTCATTTTAACTATCGGTGAAAGAGGACCCTTTCATCTATCTTCTGACGACTTCTCGTTGGCTTTCATCAGAAAATTTCCTTATATCAGTGAGATTCTCCTTCTTCGGCACTGATCTTAGGGTATCTCCCTCACCTCTCGTTATACCACTGAGTCTACTATTCTCATTTTCGACTTCATGGTTAAATTCTTTGAAGGTTTATGTAACCTATTTTTTCTTACGTGAGTGGATGGCTAGCCCAGTGTACAGCCCTGCCATTTATCCGGGCTTGGGACCGGCATGCAGCTCTGGTTATCTCAGCATGCATAGTTAAGTTAGAGTGGGAAAAGGTGAATTATATATATATATATATATATATATATATATATATATATATATATATATATATATATATATATATATATATATATATATATATATATATATATATATATATATATATATATATATATATATATATATATATATATATATATATATATATATATATATATATATATATATATATATATATATATATATATATATATATATATATATATATATATATATATATATATATATATATATATATATATATATATTATTTAATCATTCACTTCTTCCACTTTTGTGGTGTGGTGCGTGGTTCACAACATAATTTCCTTACACACACATACTCGCACTCTAACTCCTTCCCAACCCCCTCATTACTGCTCTCCATCTCTCTCTCTCTCTCTCTCTCTCTCTCTCTCTCTCTCTCTCTCTCTCTCTCTCTCTCTCTCTATTTCCTCCTCGCAACTCTCCTACTCTTCTCCGAATTCAATTAAACCTCTCTCCCTAAAATTTTCCTTAATCCACCCATCCACCTCCATCTAGGCCTTCTTCTCCTCCTATCTCCTTCTACCCAAGATCTATTCACTCTGCTCACTATCCTATCTTCAATCATTCTACACAAATACCCAAAATCACCTTCATATACCCTCCTCCACCATGCTCATTTATTCCCCTCCTCCATCCTACGCATCTGCCTTATTTTTTCGTATCAAGCCCTCCTTAACCCACACATAGCATATATATATATATATATATATATATATATATATATATATATATATATATATATATATATATATATATATATATATATATATATATATATATATATATAATTATTACCATTCTCCTAAATGGATATTATAACATCACTATAAATTTTATTACACCGTTTTATAACTATATTAAATATTATTTTTTCCTTTTTATTTACTTACTTTGTTTAATAATAATAAAATATATTTGATTGTAATAAATAATTGCGAATATTTTTGTATATTTTTTAATTTAATTTTTATGCTTTGGATTATTTTTTTAATAGTTACATTTTTTTCAGGTTTAAATATTGCTTTCTTTTTCCTGTTTCGTTTTTTTTTTTGTTTTAATCTAATCTCTCTCTCTCTCTCTCTCTCTCTCTCTCTCTCTCTCTCTCTCTCTCTCTCTCTCTCTCTCTCTCTCTCTCTCTCTCTCTCACACACACACACACACATTACCCTTTCCAACTGCTTTTCTCTTTCAAAAATAAGTTCCTCGATAATTGTACCATTGGACTACCATTGTCAATGCAATTGCCTACCATTGTCAGGTCACATATCATCACAGGAAATAGAAAATTTGACCATGATTCATGTCATTTCTTGCTCGAAGTGATGAAACCTTCAGAGCAAATCCTCTTTAACTCGGAAGCGTTGGCCTTGTGGAGATATTTGTGTACGCAGAGAACGCGAATCAGAGCTTGACAACATCAATAACAATTCTGGAATTACCCCAAAACTTCTGGTTGTATCTCGACTCTAATAATTAAAAAGAGAAATTATTTATTACAAAACATCTACTGTGTCGCATTCATGAGAGCGACCTTAAAGTTTTGTTCCTCTTTATTATTAAATTTCATTATAAAATCTCTCTCACTCTCTCTCTCCTTTTACTAACACACACACACACACACACACACACACACACACACACACACACACACACACACACATATATATATATATATATATATATATATATATATATATATATATATATATATATATATATATATATATATATATATATATATACCTCATTGGGTATATGGGATGCTTAAGGGTACTTCCCATCTTATTCCAGTGCCCGATGGCACGCACCCTTTCGCGCTCATTTCCTCCTTCTTTTACATGGAGTAGGCTCTCCTTTCACACAAAATAAACACTATTACAGACACATCATAAAAAAAAAAAAAATAGAGGGGTTGCTTCCAAATATTGCCACTTGAGAGTTGATAGCCTTCGGTGATGAAGTTGACGACACCAAGATTTTGTAGCCGGCTTGTGCGGATGAAAGGTCTATTTTTTTCATTAGTTTCTGCAACATTCGCAGTCTTCAATCCAATTTTCCCTTTGTTGAACATCACCTCTCTTCTTCTAGACCTCACCTCTTATTATTGACCGAAACTCATGTGCATGAGTGTTCTGACAGCAAACTCATTTCTCGTTTCTTCTTATCGTCTCTATCCTCAATTTTCAGCCAAAGGCGGTTGTTGTGTATACGTGCGCAATGGTTTTGTTTGTTCTCGTGTCTCCTCAATTTGGAGTCTTCCGAATTTTACACCTTGTGGCTTAAGCTCTCTTGTCCTTCTACGACTAATTCATTTTTTTTTTTTTTATCTTCTAATTCTAATACTAATAATCCTAAATTCATCGACTATCGAAACTTTAAAATAGAGCATATTCTCTCTTCTTCTACTTTTTCTGAAATTATCATATTAGGTGATTTCGGTGATCACCACCACCAATGGCTTTCTTCTAATTTTCATTATTCAGTTGGTGAACTTGCCTACCATTTCGCTATTCAAAACGGCCTTGAGCAGTTGGTGCAGCTCCCTACTCGTATCTCTGATCGCCTTGGATATGAACCCAACATTCTAGACCTTTTCTAACTTCTAATCCTTCTCCTTATACTGTTAAACTATATCCACTTCTGGGTTTTTCCGATCACCATCTTATCTCTGTTTCGTCTTCTATCTTTTTAAAAGTGTTCCGCAGGAAAGAACCTCGCATTTTGCGAGGAAACGTTTGTGGCATTTCGGTACCGCAAGCTGGTCGGACTTACGGACGTAAATCTTTGATTTCCCATGGAATGATTATTGCTTCCGTGTGAGGGGTCCCTCAGAGAGTGCAGAACGCATTACTCAGGCTATTCTCTCTGACATGGAAGGGTACATTCCATATTCTATCCCTTCTACTAAACCTAACAAAATCTGATTTAACTCTTCTTGTACTCGTGCTATTCATCTTAGGGATGTTGCTTTCAGGGATTACTGTTGTTATCAAACTCTAGAAACTCACGCATCTTATATTTCATCCCGGAATCTTGCAAAATCTATTTTCCGGAACACCAAACACTTTTTTCTCTATAGAAAATGCATATGTTTCTGGTTCTTCTTCCTGTCCTTCTTCACAATAAAAAGGAGCACGGTCATGATGGTTTCTCTCCTGTGGTTCTCAAATCCTGTCCCTCCGAGCTTGCACCCTGCCTTGGTAAACTATTTCTTCTCTGACTTTCTATTTCAGTCTTCACTTCTTGCTGGAACGTGCGCTCATTCAGCCTTTGATGAAGAAGGGGATTCTTCCTCAACCCTCTAACTAACAAGAAGATTGTGAAAATTTTCAATTCTTCTAATTTTATCTCTGACTGCCAGTATGGATTTCGTAAGAAAGCCTCTACTGGTGATCTACTTTCTCTTCTTTATCATCCTAGGACCTCCAGTCTTCGTTGAACATTTTGCTGTTGCGCTGGACATATCGAAAGCCTCGATAGAGTCTGGCACAAAGCTTTGATTCTAAACTTCCCTCTTTCGGTAATCTATCCTTCTCTCTATGATCTTCTCCCTAATTTTCTTTCCGGTCGTTCTATAGCAGCTTTTGAAGACGGCTAATGTTCCTTTAAAACTATTAATAGTGATGTTCCTCAGAGTTCTGTTCTATCCTCAACACTTTTTCTACTTTTCATTAATGACCTTCTCTTTATTGCTTCATCACTTATCCACTCCTTTGCTGATGACTCAACCGTTCATTACTCATTTCACTTTGAAAGACCCCCCGCCCCTTCTAACAGCAGTTAATTGAAACTGAAATAGTGATTTTGAAGCAACTAACCCCTGACTTTTCTTGTATTTCTCGTATTGATGCATAGAAAAATGGTCGCTTTCAATGACTCAAAAAATTCGACTTCTCTATCTCTTTACTCGACACAACCTTCCTCACAACTATATCTTCGAAAACACAATTCAAACCTTCATCTGTTCTTAATATACTCAGTATTTCTTTTTCTCGTAATCTTTCATGGAAAGATCACATTACTCTTTCTAAACATGCTTCCAAGAGGTTGATTGTTTTTGGGCACCTTCGTAATTTTTTATTGCCACCCCAGTTGTTTTCTCTATATAAGTTGTTCATCCCTGTATGGAGTTCCCCTTCACACATCTGGGGCTGTTCCACTCACACAGCTCCCCTGAAAAGAGTGAGTCTAAGGGCTTTTCATCTCATCAAACTCTTCCTACGCTCTCATTAATTCTCTTCAGTCTCTTTCTGATCTTCGGAATTGTTACGTCACTTTCTCTATACTATTGCTATTTAAAACGGACATTGCTTTTCTGAACTCTCCCTTGGCATACCTCCTCTTCCACTTGAGAAGGGCTCGTACCACACACCTCTTTACATATTCACATCTTTCTCTGTCCAACTCTCTGACCTCAGACCTAAACCTCTATGCTCAGTCTTTTTATTTCTACTCTGGTAAAGTGTGGACACGCTCCTTTACCTGTTTTTCCATTTCATGAGTTGCACACTTTCAAACGCCATGTATTAGAACATGTCGGACTTTAACGACCAGGTTCTGTTATTATCCCAGCTCCGTGGCTATGTATATCTATATATATATAATATATTATATATATATATATATATATATATATATATATATTTCCTCTGTTGGGAAACGATCCAAGTTGGGAAAATTTCTGAAACCAGGGTCAGATTAAATGTGTCATGTTCAATTACTTTTTGTTTGGAGGTGTGTAAGCCGAAGGAAGCTGGCAAAATAGATAAGGGGAATATGCTCCAAACTTTTACCAATATAGAGTACGTGAAACATTTAGCATAGCTTTAAGGGTTAGAGAGCTGGACAGAGACAGAAAAAGAGTGAGACCGTGTAGAAAGGCTTGGCACACCAACCCTACTCTAAATGACGAAGCATGCCCCTGAAGGGTTCAAAAGAGCAGAGTCTGTTTTAATAGCAATGATACAGAAGAAGTAGCAAAAATTAGAAAGTCAGAAGTGGCCGCAGAGGATTAATGAGAGAAAAACAGTAAATAGACGAAAAGTTCTAGGCTCCACTTTTTTAAGGATAGTTGTGCTAGTAGAATCACATCAGATGTGTACGGCATACTCCATACAGGGGCGAATGAAATTCTTCCTATAAAGAACAAGATGTTGAGGTAAGATGAAAAAATTTCGAATATGCCTCGGATCACACAACCTCTTAGAAGCTTGTATGGGAAGTGGAAATATCGGACCCTTCATAGAAACCCAAAAGAAAAAAAGTACCAAGAATATTAAGAACAGACGAAGATTTAAGTTGTGTTTCCGAAGATTGTCAAGAAGATTATGTCGAGAAAATATCTGAAACTGAATTTTTTGTTTTGAAAGTAACCATGTTATCTCTGATCTGAATAGCAACTAGAGAAAATCAGAGAATAATTAATACATTTCCACCATCCTGGCAAAAATTCATTGTTGTTGGGTTGGACGTCTTTTAAAATGAAAAAAAAGTAATGAATGGTGGAGTTGTCGACATAAGAGTGGATGGATGATGAAGCAATAGAGAAATAGTTGCTAATAAAAAAAAGAAAAAAAAAGAGTTGGAAATAGGACATATTAGTAAGGAATACTACTATTAATAGATTTAAAGGATGAACTGTGGACATTATAGAGTCACCGGAGAAGAAATCAGGCAGCATAGAAAAGGGTAGATACTAAAACAAGGAGGTTTTTACAGTTTTTACAACAAAGTTTTGTGTCTGATATTATCGAAGTCTTTCGATATTTATAACGGAAGAGTAAGAGATTCACATAAATTCTAGAAGCAGGAGACCAAAAGTGAAAGAAAAGAAAAGAAATCAACAGTAGATTTTGTTAACTAAGACGTACTAGTGATCAAACATATTTTTTTATGTCTCGTCTAGTGAGCAAAGATCAGAGACCTACTAATTTCCACCAGAGTTGGGGAAAACCGGAACCTGGTCGTTCAACTCTGACATGTCCCGATACTGGGAGCTTGAAAGTTTGCAAGTCAATTGAATTTGGGGAAAACAAATAAAGGAAGTGTTCCAGGTTTTACTTAGAAAGTACATATAAGATTAAGCACAGCGGCTAAGTCTGGGATCAGAGAGTTAGACAGAAAAAGGATGATGCTATGTAGAAAGGCATGTCGCACGAGCCCTTCTCAATGAAGGAGGTATCCGACGTGAGAGTTCGGAAGAGCAGTGTCCATTTAAGTAGCGATAGTATAGAGAGAGTGACACAACAGTTCGAATGACAGTAAGGGACTGGAGAGAATTAGTGAGAGCGGGAGAGTTGATAAGGCGAAAAGCCCTAGACTCCACCTTGTCAAGCAAGGACACCTGTATGAGTGAATCGACCCCAGATGTGAGAGACTTACTCCATACAGGGGCGAACAACACCCGTAAAAAGAGAAAGCATCTGGGGAGGCGTGAAGAAATTCTGAAGGCGCCTCTGAGCACCCAACCTTTTGTTTAGAAAGAGAAGTAATATGGTCCTTCCAAGAAAGATCACGAAAGAAAAAAAACCCGAGAATATTAAAGGACAGATGAAGGCTTGGGTTGTGTGGAAGATATCATAGTTGTGGGGAAAGTGTCGAGTAGAACGATAGAGGAACTGAGTTTTTGAAACATTGAAAATAACCATCTTTTCTCTACCCTAATTTGAAATACGAAAAAGATCAGAGGTTAGTTGCTTCAGCATCACCTTTCTAACGTTAATTAACTGCTGCAGTTAACTGCTTTCAAATTGAAAATAGTAATGAAGGTTGGAGTCATCAGCATAGGAGTGGATAGGCGATGAAGTAATTTAGAAAAGGTATTAATGAAAAGTAGAAAAAGTGTTAAGGGTAGGACAGAACTCTAAGGAACACCACCATTAATATATTTAAAGGATGAAAGGTGGCTTCTACAACATAAGCTATAGAACGACCTGAAAGAAAATCGGAGAGAAGATTACAGAGAGAAGGATAAATTCTAAAAGAGGGAAGTTAAGAAATCGAAGACTTTCGATATGTCCAACGAGACTGCAAAAGATTCACTAAGAGCTGAGATGTTTCCAAATATTTCGGTTAAAGTTAGATTCGAAAGCTTTAGAAAAGAACCAAGGGTAAAAAGAAATAAAAGTATGGTTGAAGGGTATAACTTAATAGAGGAATCACCCTTCTTCTGTACAAAGCGAAATGAGTCCACACTTTCAGCATGAAGAGAAAATCGAAGTAGAATGACAGAAGGAAGCTTACCAGTTCAGAAGCACAAGTTTCAAGAGCCACAGGAGGAATACCTTCAGAACAGTACACCTTCATAGTGTTAATTAAGCTCAGAGAGAGTAAAACCAGTTTTTAGAAGAAAATAAAATATTAGTCAAAAAAGTTATAGAAGGTTGAAGGGAGAGAAATAATTCCTGATATATCATATATATATATATATATATATATATATATATATATATATATATATATATATATATATATATATATATATATATATATATATATATATATATATATATATAAATATATATATATATATATATATATATATATATATATATATATATATATATATATATATATATATATATATATATATATATATATATAATATCAGTCAAAAATCTTTTTCTTCTCTCTCTCACTCTCTCTCTCTCTCTCTCTCTCTCTCTCTCTCTCTATATATATATATATATATATATATATATATATATATATATATATATATATATATATATATATATATATATATATATATATATATATAGCAATCTCTCTCTCTCTCTATTTACCTACGTCTTAAAATTTAACCCCATATTTATTTTAACTAGTGCTTTATTTATTTTACTTGCCGGAATTTTTATATCCTTAATTCAAACATCAAATATGATATTTAAGCTTCTTCGTTGTTATCCAAAAGACTCCATAAAAGGGCCTAACAATATGACTAAAGATTCCGAAAATATTATATAATAATTTTGATACCAGAGTACTACGACACAATAACGTATATGATAAGTCAGATTAGTAGTCAAAACTCTTTCGATATATATATATATATATATATATATATATATATATATATATATATATATATATATATATATATATATATATATATATATATATATATATATATATATATATATATATATATATATATATATATATATATATATATATATATATATATATATATATATATATATATATATATATATATATATATATATATATATATATATATATATATATATATATATATATATATATATATATATATATATATATATATATATATATATATATATATATTATTATTTTTATTCTTCTTCACCCTCTCCCTGAATGTGTTTCAATTTGTCAGTGGGACCAGAAGTTTCATATATAATATATATATATATATATATATATATATATATATATATATATATATATATATATATATATATATATATATATATATATATATATATATATATATATATATATATATATATATATATATATATATATATATATATATATATATCGCAATTCGGATAATTTTATTAATCTTTTTAAATATTAGAAAAATTAAAACTAAATTTATTTTAATCAATAATAATAATAATAATAATAATAATAATAATAATAATAATAATAATAATAATAATAATAATAATAATAATTAGGAAGATGGAAGTACATTTAAATTTCATACTTTTGAATAGTTTGTTGATTTATATAAATGATACATTATGGGTTTAAATAATTATTATATACTACAGTCTTTTTCAGAAAATGATAATAATAATAACAATAATAATAATAATAATAATTAATAATTATTTTTATTAATAATAATAAATTTTAAAATTTATTAATTATTAATTATTATTATTATTATTATTATTATTATTATTATTATTATTATTATTATTATTAGCGGCTCAGTTGATTGAGCCCTCGCCTAGCAAGAGAGGTCCAGGGTTCGAGGCCCTGCTGGAGCGTGAAATGCGAGCGGTTTCTTCTTGCTCTTTGCTCCGAATGACTCAGTCATCAAAAGAGTACATTAGTGAAGTGCCCTTGTCACTGATGAGAAATAATATCCGGCATCGGCGATAGTACTGCCCCTGTCTGCAGTGTCCGCCGAAGGTCCATGAAACCCAAGGATCTTCCTTGAAAGATCCCACTGACAGGACTTAAGTCATTCCTGGGGGAGAAGATTACTCTTTTTATTATTATTATTATTTTATAACATTAATAATGATATTATGAATAATAGTTATAATAATAATAATAATTATTATAATTATTATTATTACTTTTATTTATTCCTACATTTATTTATTATTATTATTATTATTATTATTATAAATAACACTCCATAAAAAAGTAACTCGTATATTATCTGGATCTAACAATTACTTTGAACTTACAAGCTCACTTTTCAAAAAATTATCCGTACTCAAACTACCAGATTGAACTTACTCTCGCAATGACTACTCACAATTTCAAAGTCATAAGCAGAATGTCGAATGAACTCCAAAACAAATTTAATAATAAATAACCAAGTTTTAAGAAGACCAAATCTGCGCAGGACAAACACACGTTCATTAAGTTAAATAACATACACTCTAACCAAATATCGTAGAGCTATATCGAACAAAGACTTTGAACAATAGGATGAACTTCCAAAAGACATAAAAGAATCAGCAATACTTTTCAAATTTACGTGCCAAAGGCCACTTTCTTTCAAAATACTAAAGAAGGTACCCAATAGCCAGACTCACCTCACTTATTGCCAACTTTACACAAAAACTGTTTTAATAATTATTATTATTATTATTATTATTATTATTATTATTATTATTATTATTATTATTATTATTATTATTATTATTATTATTATTATTATTATTATTCATTATTATTATTATTATATCATCATCATCATTAATTATTATTATTATTATTATTATTATTATTATTATTATTATTATTATTATTATTATTATTATTATTATTATTATTATTATTATTATTATTATTATTATTATTATTTTTACTATTCTTATTATTCCTCCTATCTTCATTGTAATAATTAAAGCTTCCAGATATTTTAATGTTATTATTGTTAGTCATTACCTTTTATTATAATTTTCATTATTATCTTTAAAGAAGTAGTTCAGGTTAAAATTATGGCTTTAAAAGAAAAGTAAGTATCCAATGTTTATTTCTTATAATGAATGATATTAATTTTGAATTAATTTTTTGGGCTCAAAAAATTAGTCCCCACAGGAAGCCCATTTCAGTTTTGTATTGATACATATAATGGATACGATTTTTGTCTGTACAACTTATGTAACCGGAAAAATGAAAAACGATTAAAGATTAAATATTATTATTATTATTATTATTATTATTATTATTATTATTATTATTATTATTATTATTATTATTATTATTATTATTATTATTATTATTATTCTGTAACTAAAAAATTAATAAAGATCTAAGATTATTCTGTAACTTAAAAATGAATAAAAATTGATGATTATTAATTTTATTATTATTATTATTATTATTATTATTATTATTATTATTATTATTATTATTATTATTATTATTATTATTATTATTATTATTATTATTATTATTATTATTATTATTATTATTATTATTATTATTATTATTATTATATTATTATATTATTATTATTATTATTATTATTATTATTATTATTATTATTATTATTATTATTATTATTATTATTATTATTATTATTATTATTATTATTATTATTATTATTATTATTATTATTATTATATGATTATTATTATTTTATTCAGTTTCGTTACTTTGACAAACCTGATGAATGTTACTTCAAAATGAACTCACCAAGAAAATCTTTTTAGTTCATTAAAGAACGTTGCACACAGTGAAAATGTTCCGAAATAAAATTTAAAAAACGGTTTTTTAAGACTTTCTGTCGAGAACATTGTTCTCAAAGTGTTATTACGATGTTCTACAATGTATTCTATACTATTTAAAAAAAAAAAAATCTAAAGAGGATTTAAAAAGGATTTTAAAAGGATTTCTTTGTCTTATTCGAGGAGGGGTATGTCTGTAGGTAGTATCTAGGATCAGAATCATGGATCAAATCGCCCCTTAAAGTGTATTGTATGATATGTATCTAACAAACTGAATATCCAACGTAAAATAAAAATGATACTTGATAGACAACAAATGTGAAGTTAGTTTGACACTCCATTAGACTAAATTTCACTTCATAAGTTTTTACGAGATATCTCATACCTCTCAAAGGTGTTAGTTTGTCATGCCAGTTTACTTAATTTTCCTTTATAAGGTTTTGCGAGATATCTCGTACCTTTCAGGGATGGTCAGTTTGATAACTAAAAGATAACTAATAGTTGATAGCGAACGTGGTATTTAACAATCCAACCTATGGTATAATCACTTTGGACAACTCGCAAGGAATAATTTACTTTTATATATTACATAAATATAATATACCAAGGCTGTTACAAAAAATAATTTTAAACATTGGTTTAAAAAAAAGTACCTATTTATTAAAAAAAGGAAAATTATAATAATAAAAATAAAAAAAAAGTAGGAGACTTCAATTTCCAATAAAATTTAGAGTAAATAATAACGATAAAAAAATAATAATTGAATAAATAAATAAATAATAGTACTCTCATATATTTAATTATATTAATTATATTATATAAATTATATTAATTATATGAGTCGGCAATGTAAAGCTCATGGAATTCTTTCCCTTTACTAATACTTAAATCATGTCTTTACTTATCGCTAAATAAATTTTTCAATAAATAAGTCTTCCATGAAATGTTAATATCTTAATCTGATTGAACTTTTGTTGCAATATTTATATGTTTAGGAGTGCTTGTTGGGTATTTAATTTAAGTGGCCTTGGTTGTATGTATCTAAAGTTTATTAAGAGTAACTAAGCTGCTATAAGAAGCTCATAGAGTTCTTTTTTTTTTTTTTTTTTTTTTTTTTTTTTAAATAATAATACTTAAAATTTAAGAGAATGTCTTCATTTACCATGTCTGGATATTTATTATGATCTTTATTTGAAATTTAATACCTTGCTCTGACCGAGCTTAATGTTGCGACATTTTTGAGAATTTGTTGCGATATCCTTAGGTAAACATATTCAATATAAATACATAAGTAATTATCCCTATACGTTGTGGTGGTGTCCATAAATCATTTCGTAAAAAAAAAATTTTTTATTGCACAATGTCTCATTATAAGTAATATTTGTAAATTAATTTTTTATCAGAAATATATTATATATTTATCAAGAGAAACTATTTAATACACGTACAATTTAATTTTCCAAAAAAAAAATTTGTTTTCAAGAGTAAAATATAAAATTAACAACTTTCTACATTCTCAGCGTCGACTAAAAATGTAATAATAATAATAATAATAATAATAATAATAATAATAATAATAATAATAATAATAATAATAATAATAATAATAATAATAATAAAAATAATAATAATAATTTATACTACAAATGTTAAACGAGAGTGACATATAATGTTAGTAAAATAACTATAGAAAATTAAAATTTGCTGGAAAAAAAAAAAAAAATTCAATATACTTAGTACGTCTCATGATAAATTTATAATAAATGATTGATTGGATTATAACAAAAGGGAACACAGTATACACACAGATGTCTTTCTAGAACTTAATGCAGAGGTTAATTTAAAGTAAACTCTGAAAATGTCTATTTAACTATACTTTAAATCAATGATTTTACTATATACAAGATGAGAAAGTTAATTCCTAGGTTTTATTTATACCTACATTATAAAAATGCATTCGTTAATTACATAAACCCTTTAATATCCCTTCTGGAAACCATTTAATGTTGCCACTACTTTTGAGTATGAGCGTATTAACCACTGGGTGCTCATTATCATTTAAACTCTCCAGAATATAAGTTAATTTTTCTGGGTTTCCTTTAAAACAAGAGGGTGTACAACGGAAATTGATGGATGATTATTCACTAGTAAAAGAACAGCATTTTTACTGTAAGACACGCATTGATGAAAAAATTTTGCATTGGCTAAGATCATAATGCATATAATATTATTGCAAAAGCAAAAACTGTTTAACATTGAAAATTTATCTCGTAAATAGTTGGAGTGACTTTGACTTAAAAATACTATATCATTATGGGTTTTGGAGTGAAACCTTTATCAGACGGGAGTTCATAGAGATTACATTGTGCATGTTTATATGCATTCACAGAATCTTCTAAATCAGGAAGTAATATTTCGGAGGCCGCTTCGGTGTTAGTGTTGGTGTTTTTAAAGAAGTGATCGAGGTACTGTGTGGATGTCAGATCGGGAAACACCATAAATGACAGACATTTGGCTGTTTTACTGAGAATTAAGAGAAATATATTTTGCGTGAGAATTACTAATTACTTTTATTCAATTGCTATCATATTTCTAAAATGTGAGAACAGCACTGCATACAAGGACGAATAATAATACCCTTATATAATTGGAGTAACTGCTCAGAGAAAAAAATTCACGCAACCTGAATAGTACTCCAGATTCTTAGAGACAGCCTTAGCAACCGTTGTGAAATGAGGTCTCAAAGACAATTATTGTTTATGCTTAGACCAATAATAAATATTAGGAACACACACATAAATTTTATAATCTAACTAACCCCCCAAAAAAACCATCAGTAAGATAAGCGAAGTGTATTTGAACTGTGAAATATTAACCCTATTAAAACTCAAATTTACAGAATGAAATTATAAATTAAAATATATTAATTTCAACTTTTTAGGTATTTACTTATAAGGATTACCTATTACATCGTTCATTAATGATAATAATAATAATAATAATAATAATAATAATAATAATAATAATAATAATAATAAATAATAAAAAAAAAAAAAAAAAAAAAAAACTAAAAATACTACTAATAATAATAATAATAATAATAATAATAATAATAATTAATAATAATAATAATAATAATAATAATAATAATAATAATAATAATAATAATAATAATAATAATAATAATAATAATAATAATAATCGTAAATATTAGCAAGACTGAATATAAAATTCAGAATGGTTAAAGTAGCATTAAACAATGGAATATAGAAAATTCATTGACTGAAAAGTTGATAAAGTGGTTGAAACTTTGGTTCCTGATTCAAAAACACTTCCATTCAAATGCAAGCAAAATATAATATTATATATTATATAAAAATATAACATACCAAGGCTGTTACAAAACTAATTTTAAATATTCGTTTAAAAAGTGCTACAACTACTCGCATACAGTTGAAAGTGATCCGCAATAAAATAAAAATGACTTTTTATTAATTTTTTAATATATATATATATATATATATATATATATATATATATATATATATATATATATATATATATATATATATATATATATATATATATATATATATATATATATATATATATATATATATATATATATATATAATAATAATAATAATAATAATAAAACACTCAGCTATTTCCGATTGTTTTAAGACGTGTCTTGAATTATCAATTATTGACACTGATTTTGAAAAATCGACCTTTTAGATTCACCAAAACCCAACAAGTTTTTTTATTACATCTCAATCGATTTTAAATAATAACAATGATAATACTTTTGTTACTATTACTACTAGTATCGATATTACTATTACTTCTAATACTATTTTTAATATTACTACTGCTACTCCACTAATTATAATGATAATAATAATAATAATAATAATTCAACCACATCTATTACTACTACTACTACTGCTACTGTTACTATTACTAATTATAAACAATAATAATAATAATAATAATAATAATAATAATAATAATATTGCAGCTGTTACATCTACTATTTCTACTACTTCTAACACCACTGCAACTACTATCAATAATATTATTATTCATATTAATTATAATAAAAATAATAATAAAACTAATAATAATAATAATAATAATAATAATAATAATAATAATAATAATAATAATAATAATAATAATAATAATAATAATAATAATAATAATAATAATAATAATAATAATAATAATAATAATAATAATAATAATAATAATAATAATAATAATAATAATAATAATAATAATAATAATAATAATAATAATAATAATTATAATAATAACAATGGTAATTCTTCTACTGCTACTGATAGTACCACTACTTCAATTACTTCTACTAATATTACAACTACTACTCCTAGTAATAATAATTATAATTATTAAAATAATAGTAACAATACTTCAACGACATCTTAATAATTATAAATATTAATAATGATGATAATACTGCTACTGTCACATCTACTACTATTACTTCAATTGCTAAAAATAATTATAAAATAATAATAATAATAATAATAATAATAATAATAATAATAATAATAATAATAATAATAATAATAATAATAATAATAATAATAATAATAATAATAATAATAATAATAATAATAATAATAATAATAATAATAATAATAATAATAATAATAATAATAATAATAATAATAATAATAATAATAATTAATAATAATAATAATAATAATAAATTTAAAATAAACAGATATTGCCAAAAAATATCACTAGTCAATTACATCACAATTTGGCAGAATTAGTGACTTCCCAGACTGTGTATTATATAAGAAAATAAATAAGAATAATTATTGCGTAGTAATAATTTTAAAATAAAAATAAAAAAATAAAAAATAAATATTTTTTTTTAGGAAGAAATTTCTGTTAAATCTTTCAGTGTTTTACCCGACTTCAGACTTGTAGCTAACAGAAGAGATTTGAGATTGAACAGAGAGATTCAGAAATATTTCCGAAGAATGGAAGATGATGAACCCAAGGTAAGGCCTATATATATATATATATATATATATATATATATATATATATATATATATATATATATATATATATATATATATATATATATATATATATATATATTATATATATATATATATATATATATATATATATATATATATATATATATATATATATATATATATATATATATATATATATATATATATATATATATATATATATATATATATATATATATATATATATATATATATATATATATATATATATATATATATATATATATATATATATATATATATATATAATAGATATATAATAAAATAATAATATAATAATATATATATATTATAATATATATATATATATATCCAGAAAAAAATACAATTTAAAACTATTCGGACTAATAATTATAATTACCATATTTTGCCTCTTGCCGCTCTGTCCAGTAGCATTTATTTAATCTTTCCGCTCTATACTTTTGAAGTTCTCTAACAGAGTCATAAAAATTACATTTGAAAGGAGGTGTAAAATTTGCTCTCGTCGAATAATTACATGTAAAAATCTTCGTTATTTTTCTGTTTCTGTAGCAATAGAGTATATATTTCTATTTACTATAACAAAACTTTTTCTACTTTAAGCCAAAAGAATATTTCTTTAAACGCCATTTTAATAATATTATAGAAAGAAAGTATTGAGAGATATATTATCCATATTATCAGCTACTCACTTATGTAGTCACTTATTTTTTATTAAGTTTGAAGTACACTGAGCGATATTTTATTCTACATTCGATATTTTTTCTTTGTTCCAAACAAAATTTTCTTTATTATAGTTATGTCATATAAAGTATGGCATATAGGAGGAATAAGAAGTAATTTCACATTTGCTTCCAAAATTTAATTTTATTTTTTATATACTTATTTATTGTAATTTTTGTTTTCTGAAATATTATTTTAAAGCTAAAAAAGTAGGTGAAAATAGTTATATTTGCTTTCTCAAAATCGTTTTAGATTTGTATTTTTATTAATATAATGTGAAATTTATCAATTTGTTTCATCAAAATTCATTCAAATCTTCGTAACTTTTGGTATGTTTATTACATTTTTTTCCTTTCTGCAATTATTTTAAAAGATTGAAAATAAAATGAATAATATTTAAATTTCCTTTATTTAAATCATTCAAGTATTCGTATTTTTTATTAAATAATAAGGATTTGTTCAATATTTTCGTCATACAAATATTAATAAAAATTGAAAAGAGGTAAATTTTCTTTCCCCAAAATTCATTTAAATCTTTGTATTTTTAATTAAAATAATACAGATTTATTCTAATTTTTGTTCTTCTGATATTACTTTCAAAACTTAAAAATTAAATCAAAATAATTTTATTTGTTTTCTCAAAAATCATTTTAGCCATGAATTTTTAAAGAAAATAATAGGAATTTAATGCAATTTTTTCTTTCATAATTTTAATAAAATCAATAAAATTTTGTGGTAAAAGGATTTATAAGTTTGTTCTGTTCTCAAAAATTACTATAAAATCTTCTCTTATTTTTTATTGCATAAAGGTGACATCTTATTAATTACTCAATTTTATTTCCTCTCACACAAAAATATTCTACTTCATAAAGTCTACTGGATAAATTAAAAGAAAATAGGTATATTTCCTTTATCAAAATCATTTATGTACTCATATTTTTAATTGAAATAATGAGGATTTTTTCGATATTTTTTCTTACAAAATTTTTTAAAAGCTTAAAAATTGGTGAAAAGAAGTAAATTTGCTTTCTCAAAATTCATTTAATCAAAGTATTTTTAATGAGAGTAAAACATTTTTTTTCTAATTTTTGTCTTTCTGAAATATTTTTTAAAGCTAAAAAAGTAGGTGTGTATATAAATCTTATATTTGTTTTCTCAAAATTTTCATTTTAGTAATATGTTATTCTCTCTAAAAATATTATAATCTAATATTATAATGTAAAATTTTTATCAGATTTGCTTATCTTCTCCAAAAATATCATTCAAATCTAGTACATAGTCGTTTCTGGTTATAATTTATTTTACACAAACCAATTTGTTAGTTGTCCTTATATGATCTATAATATAGGATATTTTTATATTGCACTTTTTCTTCTTAATATAAAATCTTATTTGTTCAAAATATTTAAACTCATTTGATAATCTTTGGATACGATTATATATTTGTTTCTTCTTCAATTAAAATATTATAAAATTGAAATCTCCCTCGACTAGTCTCGTAATTTTCTCAATAAGAAATGGACTACAGAACGACATACTTCTAATTTTCATATCACAACTATTTTCTACTACCCAACAAACTACACAATACTTTTAAAAGCAATCACAACATCATACACACAGCAAACAAATAAAGACTACATCTAACTTCCATTATCTACACTACACACACAATCATTTTGTTACTTCAATAATTTTAATTAGAAATAATTGAGGTATTTTTTTTCAGATATTTTATTTATAACTAAAATTTTAATTTTAATTTTTTTTTTTTTTTTTTTTTTTTTTTTTTTTTTTTTTTTTTTTTTTTTTTTTTTTTTTTTTTTTTTATTATTTTAAAAATATTTATTCTAATTTTTGTCTTTTTGAAATATTTTTTAAAGCTAAAAAAGTAGGTGAAAATAGGTATATTTGCTTTCTCAAAATCATTTTAGATTTGTATTTTTATTAATATAATGTGAAATTTATCAATTTGTTTCATCAAAATTCATTCAAATCTCGTAAAACTTTTGGTATATATTTAATACTAATTTTTCCTTTCTGTGAAATAACAATATAGGATAATAATTGCAATTTTTCTTTACTTAAATAATTTCTATAGCAATATAGCTAAATAGTGATATCGTGGACACAGAACAGAGTACCCTCACACCTTCGCACTCTCTCTAAGATCGATAATAAATAAAAGTACTATCCTCCTTTGTATATTACACAATGAAATTATCCGTTTATTTTATCTACAAATTTTCATAACTACAACACAAAAATGTTTTTAAAAGGTCATCGGAATGATTAAACAGATATGTATAAATTAGGTGATATTGCTCTTTTATTCAAGAAGAATGCATATATTCTTATATTGGTAGTACATCTACTTTTTTAGCATTTTATTAGAGATATTACTATGAATATTTTTCTCTTAATAATATTTTATTTCTATAATATAATTATTAAAAAAGAAGTGATTAATAAGACATTTGTAGAAAGGATAGATGAAGATACCAATTATGACTCAATCCTTAGCATTTATATCAAGTTTATTATCATAATGTAAAGAATAACTAGTGCTTTTCCTTATATAATTGACATGTGGAAAGCTTTTCATAACCCTATTTTATAGGGTATAGATCTTGAATATTTTTATGTCTTTCTCTTTGGGAAAATATTTTTTAAAGTTACTATAAGACAACACATATAGGTGTAAGATAATACGCTTGTGGCCTATTTTACGGCATTTCTCATAAATCCACAAGTTTGAACCACAGTTTGATATCTTTCTCCTACTGGTGTAGTTTATCTAAAGTGTGAAATTTATCAATTTGCTTCATCAAAATTCATTCAAATCTTCGTAACTTTTGGTATATTTATTACATTTTTTTTCTTTCTGAAAATAATAGGAATTTAATGCAATTTTTTCTTTCTTAAATTTCTAAAAGCATAAAAATTACATGAAAGGAGGTAAATTTGCTCTTTCCTCCATAGATATTCTCTAAAAAGTTTAACAGTAAATGTGATATATTAAGAGTAAATGAATGATTTACAGGTGTATAGACAGATTTGTTCTACGTTTGCAATAGCTTAAAAAATACAAATATTTAATAGTAAGACCAAATAAATCTCTATATATATAATAGATAGTAGTTAGTATTTTATATTGCGTGCATTATCTAGAATATCATTTAAGAGTTCTTCATATTTGATGGTTAAAATATGTAGAAATAATAGGATTTATTTACACAAATACTCTCTATATCATTAAAATGCTGGATAATATGTAACGTTATATCTCAACATCGCGCCTGAAAAAAACCTGCGCGTGCATGATCAGTAACCGCAGATTTGCTAGCTTCTCTATTAAATTATTCATTTAATAATTGCAATTAGGATTTTTCATGATTAGTTAAACAGATATTATTTTTCTAATTTTTGTCTTTATCGAAATACTTTTTTAAGCTCACTAAATAAAAGTAGGTTTGAAAAACAGGTATATTTGCTTTTCTCTCAAAATTACATTTAAATTTTTTTAATATTTTTATTTAAATATATTAAATGTTGAATTTATCAATTTGCTTTTCATCATAATCTTCCTATAATCTTTACGTAACTCTGCGTTAATATATTATGTACTAATATTTTATATTCTTTTCTTAATATAATAAGAATTTATAATGCAATTTTATATTTCTTTCTTTAAATTTCCTTTAAAAGACTAATAAAATTACATGAATAAGAGGTAAATTTGCATCTCAATTAATTACATATTAAAATCTTTCGTTATTTTTAGTACTCAATATATATTTATTTATTACTATTTTTTTTTTTTTTTTTTTTTTTTTTTTTTTTTTAATAATAATAATAAGAAAGGTATATTTCCTTTATCAAAATCATTTATGTAGTCATATTTTTAATTGAAATAATGAGGATTTTTTCGATATTTTTTATCTATTAATATTTTTTAAAAGCTTAAAAATTGAGAGAAGAAAATTTTCTTTCTCAAAATTCATTTAATCAAAGTATTTTTAATGAGAGTAAAACATTTATTCTAATTTTTGTCTTTCTGAAATATTTTTTAAAGCTAAAAAAGTAGGTGAAAATAGGTATATTTGCTTTTTAAATCATTAAATTATTATTATTATTTTATTTATTTAATATATAGAGTGATAAATATTATCAATTTTGCTTATCATCATTTATATTCTTTCAAATCTTTCGCTAACTCTGCGTAATTTATTATATACATTTTTTTCTCTTTCTGAAATAATAAGTGAAATTAATGCAATTTTTATCTTCTATATTAAATTTCTAAAAAGCTATAAAATAATTACCATTCGAATAAGGAGTTATAGTAAATTATCTTGCTTTTCCTTTAAAATTTCATTAAATCTTCGTATTTTAGTACAACTAATATTAATACTTTATATTTACATTTTTTTTATTTACAAATTAATATTTTTTAAAAGCATAAATAATATAAAAGAAAATATAGTATATTTCCTTTACAAAATCATTTATTTCATATATTTTTTAATTGAAATAATTTGAAGATTTTTTATCTCTAATATTTATTAATACTTATAACTATATTATTTTTTAAAAGCTTATTATATCCGCACAGACTCGTGAGGAAGATAATCGCGCCAAAATTTGCATTCCTTCTCATTACCTGACTCTTCATTTACAGATCATACGGATTTTTCCGCATGAGAGCTGAATAATTTTCCGATTCTGTGATTCTAACTTTCGTCTTTACTGAAAATTGAGTCTTAAATTGTGTTAGCTAAAAATAGGTTGCGTGAAATACAGGTACGTCATTATAGCTATTCTCTCATGTATAAGTCATGTGTCCTCACATGATGTGTGCTGTATTGTCCTTTTAATCTCACTTAGTATTAGGTTGTCGTGCCTAGAATTTATACACCTCGGATTTCTTATCAACCAAAGTGTCAACATTCACAAAATGCGTTATTCCCAGTAGAGGTTCCAAGCACCCAGCTATGAATTTTCTAATATTTTTCGTAACTTTTGGTATATATATTATATTTTTTTTCTTTATGAAAATAATAGGAATTTAATGCAATTTTTTCTTTCTAAAATTTCAAAAAGCATAAAAATTACTTGTAAAGGTATAAATTTGCTTTCTCAAAATTCTATAAAATCTTCGTTATTTTTAGTACAATAAATTTATTTATTACAATTTTTTCTTACCAAATAAATAATTTTAAAAATAAGCTAATTAAAATTAAAAGAAAATTAGGTATATTCCTTATCAAAATTCAATTTTATGTGTCTATAGTATATTATATATATATATATATATATATATATATATATATATATATATATATATATATATATATATATATATGCGTGTGTGTGTGTGTGTGTGTGTGTGTGTGTGTGTGTATGTGTATGAGTATGCTCTGAATATCGAAAAATAGAGCTATTATAATGTTGACAATCAATTTTTTTCTGTATTTACGGTAGAATTTTGGCATCATTTAGCAGCAAACTTGGCTAAGTCCATATTTTGGAGAAGATAAATTTAAAAAAGGTAAATTGAATTTCCTTTGAAATGTCCAAAACACTCAGCTATTTCCGATTGTTTTAAGACGTGTCTTGAATTATCAGTAGAGACTTTAAGTTATTCTATTCGAAGGTCGACTTCTAATCTGAATTTTTTTTATTAGTAACAATATTTTTTGAATAAAATTCTTCATTTAGTGTTGTGAAGAAATCTCTAAGACTCCTCATAACACAACTTCTTTAGTGATGCTTAGAAGAAAGGTCACGAAAAATCTAAATAAGAATATTAAGGAGAAATATAGTTTAAGTTTTAATGCTTCCAAAGATGTTATAGTCCTATAAAAGATTTCGTGGAGTAGATAGATGAAGGAACTGAATT
>SEYY01020552.1:32500-35000 GCA_009176605.1 Armadillidium nasatum | reverse complement strand
GGAAATTAAATAAATTTAAAAAATTGCATAAATTAAAAAAAACATATTGAAATAAATAAATTAAAAAATTAAATAATTGGAAAAAGACAAAAAATTAAGAAATATTTAAATTAAATTAAAAATTAAATAACATAAAAAAGGAAAAATATTAATAAAAATTTTAAAAAAAATTAAGTAATGTTCAAAAGACAAAAAAAATATAATGAAATTAAAAAGTCAATAAGAAATAATAAAACCCAAATTATTGCATTACTAATTCACCATCACCATGTCTAAAAGCAGCCTCAGAGTTTCTGAGAAATGGCAATTAACTTTTTCTTTCCTTTTTGTGTGTATGTGTGTCTTATCATTTACATATAACACAAAATATTATTTACATTTTTAAGTGAATTTGAAATAATGTAAAAGGTTATTAATTGATTTTTTTTTAGCACATTTTCGAATATAAGAGTTAGTTGATGTAATAAATACAGCTGAATATATATACAATATATATATATATATATATATAATATATATATATATATATAAATATATATATATATATATATATATAATATATAATATATATATAAATAAAGTAAAATATTTTTAAAAATATTAAAAAAAAAAAAAAAAAAAAAAAAAAAAAAAAAAAAAAAAAAAAAAAAAAAAAAAAAAAAAATTATAATAATATATATATAATATATATATTATATATATATTATAATATATATATATATATATATATTATATATATAGTATATATATTATATATATATATATATATATATATTATATATATATATATATATATATATATATATATATATATATATATATATATATATATATATATATATATATATATATATATATATATATATATATATATAATATATATATATATATATATATATATATATATAACATATATATATATAAATAAACATTTTTATAAAAATTTATTATTAAAATATTTTAAAATATTTAAAGATCCTTCCACAAAAACCATTAAAGCAAATAAAAAGATTTTCATTAAGAGAGTGAGGGAGGTTTAGGGTAGAGGGGGCAGAAGGGGTTGGGGAACTGAAACCGGAATAGAAAAGAAAAAAAATGAAAACGAGAAAAGAAAAATTAGGAAAAAAAAAGTTTTAAAAATAGTTTGGCAAACACAACATTTGCTGGCTCTAAAATTTCCATTTTGGTTTCTAGCCAAATATAGTGACTAAAAAAAAAAAAAATATTCAAAGAAATAAATAAAATTAAAATGAAATTAAAATAATATAAATTAATAACTAAAATTAGTTTATAAGTCATTTGCTTTTATTTTAAACCTGTTGTCATAATTTTCACATTTATATATATTTATATTATATATATATAATATATATATATATATATTATATATATATATATATATATATATATATATATATATATATATATATAATATATATATATATATATACATTAACAAAACCTGTTAATGCCGAATAATTTAGTTGGTTTTCAAATATTTTTTTAAAAAAAACAGTGATTGCAGAAGCGAAACTAATGAATCTATATTTATTATATCAAAAATTTCTATCCCTATGATATCGATAATTTTTTGATATTTTAATATTATTATGATATAGATAATTCTATGATATTTTAATATTCCTATGATATCGATATTTAATATTCCTATAATATCGGTATTTTTACGATACTTTAAATCGATATTAATATGTTGTTTTATAATATTCTTTGGTTGTGTAACCTGATTAGATAATATCCATAACAAGCTCTAGACACAGATTAACTATGGCTTATGATTGAACATTTTATTTATGATACTTTCATTTCCTAAACACAACAACTTTTAAATATACGTTTCAGCAGCCAAGGATTAAAAGTCTTGTACTCTTTTAGAGAACTTAATTTTGAATACGGTGAAGTAAACTAGTTACTAACTTATTCAAAGACCATCACATCTCCTTTAATTATATGATATGCATTTGAAATAACATTAAAAAGATGCTCGTGAATAGTCATGAAGAAAGTTTCTGTTGGAGAGTCGTTTTATACTGAAGAGACAATAGTAAGTTTTCAAGGTTAAAACGAAGAAGATTAAAATGAACTTTGAAAGTAATTTATGCAAACAGTATTATTTATATATGTCTTTTAAATATTTACGATTTCCTTGAAGGTCTTACAGGTGATGCTCAAAAAACGATCAAAGGAAGTTCAAGGAAAGATCCAAGAAAAATCAAGAGATAATCAAGGGAAGCTCAAGAGACGCTCAAAGGTAGTTCAAGAGACGATCAAATGAAACTCAAAAGACATTCAAAGAAAGCTCAAGAAACAATCAAAGAAACTCAAAAAAGTAGTCAAAGAAAGCACAATAAGACGATCAAAGGAATTCAAGAAACGATCAAACTAAACTCAAGAGATGATCAAAAAGAAGCTCAAAAAATAAATGATCAAAGAAATCTCAAGAGTTTCGGATGTTAATTAAATTCAATGGAAGTACATG
>SEYY01020552.1:17500-20000 GCA_009176605.1 Armadillidium nasatum | reverse complement strand
TTTGATTTTGCTTGATACAAAGATTTCAGTTTAGAGGCTTCAATGAAAGATGAAACTGGAAATGAAAGCGCTTCCAAATGTATAATTAGAGTCCGTTTTCAAGAGCCATCTATAGCTCTCTGATAAATTTTCTAATGGGATTTCCCTATATATATATATATATATATATATATATATATTATATATATATATATATATATATATATATATATATAATATATATATATATATATATATAAATACATTTAAGTCACCTCTGATTAACAATAAAGGATAGAGGCCTACATATAATTTATACAACTTTGAAAATATGAAATTTAGTTCCAATATAGAGATCGACATAGATTGAATAAGAAAGAGTGCAAGTGAATGAAAGTGAGTAAATTAGATAAAAGATTTTCCAGCCTTTATCAGTATAGCATTTCAAAGAATGAGAATGGCGATTAAGTCTGGGACTAATGGGATAAACAATGAAACAAAGTGACTATTAAAAGACAAATGATACGAGCTCTGGTTGAAATAGGAAGTAGAACACTAAAAATTAATAAGAGCGCCTTTTGTGGTAATAAAAATAGTAAGACTGTAACAGAAGTTTGAAAGATAGAGAAACCATTCAAGAGAGTGAGAATAAGATTAGTCGATAACGATAAATAATGCTTTATGAGTTGAATGTTTTCAGATATTTAAATTAAAAATATTTCATGCATGGAAAAAGGACACGCCTAAAGACATTAAGCAACTGAAATGGTGTGAGAATATTCATAAGGTGCTTCAAAGCATCTATCCTCTTAATACTTTGCTTGTAAATGAAACTATGATCTTTTTAAGATAGATCAGGGAATGATGAAGATATGATTTGCTTCTTTATCGAGGAAGATGTACTTGCTTGAAAATTACGTAAAATAAGTAGATAAAGGATTGGAAATTTTAATAGTATTAAAGTAACCCTTATTTTCCTCTCTGTTATATAGTTAAGGATACGAGAAAGTTGCTCAAAGTTGTTCTATATATATATATATATATATATATATATATATATATTATATATATATATATATATATATATATATATATATATATATATATATATATATATATATATATATATATATATATATATATATATATATATATATATATATATATATATATATATATATATATATATATATATATATATATATATATATATATATATATTATATATATATATATATATATATATATATATATATATATATATATATATATATATATATATATATATATATATATATATATATATATATATATATATATATATATATATATATATATATATATATATATATATATATAATAATATATATATATAATATATATATATATATATATATATATATATATATATATATATATATATATATATATATATATATATATATATATATATATATATATATATATATATATATATTATATATACTATATATATATATATATATATATATATATAATATATATTATATAATATATATATATATATATATATATTTATATATATTATATATATATATATATATATATATATATATATATATATATATATATATATATATATATATATATATATATATATATATATATATATATATATATATATATATATATATATATATATATATATATATATATATATATATATATATATATATATATATATATATATATATATATATATATATATATATATATATATATATATATATATAATTGTTATGTGTGTGTATATGTGTGTGAAAAATTTCGTTTGGTTAATGAAAAACATTGGGTTATTCTTATTACTTCAAAAGTTGTTATTAATATAATATCTTAAATAATTTTTCTAAACATCATTGAATTTCTCTCAAAAGTTAATATACTTCAGTCTCATAAATTTTGCATATGAATGAATATATGTTAATATAAATGTGTAAATAAAGTATGAGCGAATCAGCTTAAATACATAAATGCGTATGTATGTAAACAATATGCTTATACATACGTGTAAATACATACTATATATGCATAATGTGAAAATATGAGAACTGAGACTATATAAACAGCATTGATAAAAACCCTAAAATAATTTTCCTATTATTTTTTTCTTCACTTATATTCAAATCTTATTTAAAGAATGAAATTTGACGATGCTCAAATTTACTTCCACAAAGGTTTCATATTTCAGGAACAAAAGCTTCCACTCATTATTCATAGCTTTTCAATGACCAATTAATATGCAAAAATCTTCGCTTCTTTTGTAATGCTTTTTCCACTTTTGAGCAGACATCAAAAATGAGCAGTCTTAACCTTTTTAAGACAATATAATATATGCACACACAAACACATACTGGCACAACCCATATATATATATATATATATATATATATATATATATATATATATATATATATATATATATATATATATATATATATATATATATATATATATATATATATATATATATATATATATATAT
>SEYY01020550.1:7500-10000 GCA_009176605.1 Armadillidium nasatum | reverse complement strand
TGCTTTTCGTCTCTAGCTTTCTGACATTATTCTTGCCGATCTGGATGGGATTTCCCGGTGGGGTCGCCTCGATCTTTTGAAATTCAACTCTTTAAAAATTCAACTTCTTCACATCTCCTCTCAAAAACGCTTCCCAACTTTCCTATCTTCTTCACCTGCAAACAACATAAACATTCTTGGACTGAACATAAAAGATAAACTATCTTGGAAACCTCATGTCACAATGGTTGCAAAGGCGGCTTTAAGGAAGCTGAGAATACTGTTCAGATTACAGGAAACTTTTCTTCCGAACAGTTTCTCCATTTATATAAGAGTCTCATTTACCCTTGTATGGAGTACTGTTCCCACATTTGGGGAGCTCCGCTTCCTCTCTTCTTTTGGATAGTATTGAGTCTAAGGCTTAAAGATTGATAAACTGTCTCTACTATCGAATTCACTTGACCCTCTGTCTCTGCGGTTTGACGTTGGTGCTCTCTCTCTCTTTTTTATAGGTACTACAACAGCAAGTGCTCGAGGGAATTGACCTCTCGCATTTCACCACCATTGCGTTGCCCCAGTAGCCAAGGGGTGCTCTGCTTTCGAATGAATTTTGTGCTAATATGGTAACCCCACATTTATCCGTTGTGGTGCATCCATCTTTCCAGCCACTTCTGTTATGTGGAAGTCTCTGTCATCATCTGTTTTTCCTATTGCATTTAACCAGCCTTCCTTTAAAACCTCCATCTGTGCTCACCTGAGAGAAAAAGATGCAATATATCAGACTAACTTGTTCTGAAAATGGTATGAAAAAGACTAATTCAAATAGGACAAACGCCTGGAAGATGAAAGTTTCATTATATAGTATATATATATATATATATATATATATATATATATATATATATATATATATAATATATATATATATATATATATATATATATATATATATTATATATATATATATATATATATATCCCGCATAATGCAGGGTGGCGTCAACTGCAGGAAAATGCAGTCGTACATGGAAGAAAAAAAAAAAATGGTAAAAGGAAACCCTAGAACCATGCGAAGAAATATTCTTCATGATCCAGCCTTGTCGCCTAATCCAATCTCGTGTTTTAAATTTATATTCGTAATGCTAATGTTATTTTCACTTGCCGAAATATGTTATTTGAAAGTTTTGTTGCTCCTCCACAAAATTTGATAATAATAATTGCGATATATTTAATTTTTTTTATGAAAATATTTTTAAGTTCGAAAATAATTTCTTTTCATATTTCTACAGCGTACTCTAAACAAACCTTCCAATTTCTACTCCTCTTCTCTTCTCTTCTCTTCTCTACTCTCCACTTTTCTTCTCTTCTCTTCTCTTCCAACTTATTCTTCTATCTTTTCTCTCTATCATATATATATATATATATATATATATATATATATATATATATATATTATATATATATATATATATATATATATATTATATATATATATATATATATATATATATATATATATATATTATATATATATATATTATATATATATATATTATATATATATAATAATTTTTTTTATTTTTAGTACCAATTGCAAGCAAAAATAAGGATGTGGCAGAAAATTAAAGATTGTTTCTTATAAATTCGTTTTATTATAAAATATAATAGAAATATTAAATATAAGGAATGTATATAATGGTAAGCGTGCTTCGGATAAGGTGTTTAATAATTTGAGGTTCTTTTTTTCGATACTAGATTTTACGTTATAAGAACAGCTGATCGACAAGAATCAGTTTTGTATAAATAACTTAGGTTCAACCCTTTAACATTGCAAGTACAACATCGCTTTGTAAGTTTTCAACATTACATTTATATTTGCAAGTACAACATTGTTTAGTAAAATTGCAAGGACAACATTGCGTAATAAGCCTTCAACATTGCCTATTATTGCAAGTTCAACTTTGTTTATTAATATTGCAAGGACAACATTGCGTAGTAAGCCTTCAACATTACATATAATATTGCAAGAACAACATTGCTTTGTAAGCTTTCAACATTACCTATAACAAGATCAACACTGCTTAGTAAGGAACACCTTTACTCTTAATATATTTGTAAGATCAACCTTACTGAGCAAGCAACAACATTACTCTCATGCATTAAGAGAGTACTGAACAAAATTTTTTAAAAAACTAATAGCTAAAATTTATTTTAAAAATTAAAATTTTGGAAAATATTTTTGCATTAAAAAAAAAAATTATAAATTGAATAAGTTTCGATAAAATTATATCTCAAAATCAATAGAGGAGCAACAAATCTTTCAAAATAATGGACTTTCGGCTTTTAATGAAAAATTAAATCTTAACATTAAGAATTTAAATTTGGAAACATGAGGTTTGGAAATCGACGACAGGATCGGATCATGTGAAGAGAAATAAATGCAAGGACGACAGGACTAGCCATCCGGCCTTGTGATTACTCTGTCAACGGCTTGTAACTACTCCAGAACCAGCATTGGAAGC
>SEYY01020549.1:145000-152500 GCA_009176605.1 Armadillidium nasatum | reverse complement strand
ACTTTCGAAATTGTGAAAGCTTATAGTGAACTTAAGTGTGAAATCTCAAATACAACTTTTCAATATAGGCTCGAATTGAGAACTTTGCGATATGACAGCTTTAAGAGAACTGACTTTATAAAAAATAGCAACCTCCCATTTTAGTTTTAGTGCTAGCTATTTTTATAGATTTTAGCCATATGATTTTATTTTTAGATATTTAAATATTATAATTTTTATGTACTCCGGGGGGAGGGATGGTTCCAGTTCTTTTGGGTAGAATCATTAAAAGAAAAAAGTAAATGATTTTTACTTACATTTTTATGAAAATACTCACGACCTTTTTGGAATTTTTACTTTATTCTGATTCGGAGTCAGAGTCTTCTTCTCTGAAGTGCACTCTTGTAGTCACAGCTGCTTTCCGAACTAGTCTGACAGTTCCCGAAGGAATTCCCATTGAATGACGGAAAAATTGAAGTGGTAGGCTGAGCTGATGTCCCAGGCGTCGAGGATACAGCTGACGAAGGCATTGATCCGGTTGAAGCAGATGATGGTTGAGATGACCCAATGTGGGTTACAGAAAGTTGCTGAGGGTACAAAAATTTGACAGGATACAGGCTGATTTGTCCTCCTGGTGTCTTCGCGAAGGCTGATCGAACTTTTCCATCATCTCTATACATCAATTTAGTGACGATTCCCATTTGCCAAACTGGTCTGTCTTTTGCAGGACTTCGGATCAGCAATACATCGTCGACCTTAACCAGATTATTCCATCTGATCTGATATAAATCTCGACAGGTTTCTCGAAGACTTATTAGATATTCCTCGTACCACCTTGTTCTAAACTCTTCAAATAAAGTCAATTCTCTAAGCTGATCTAAAAATAAAGCCAATGCTCTGGGGAGATCTTACAAGTTGTCAGACTAAATAAATAAATCAAATTGAAATAATGCCCATTCCTTTATATATATATATATATATATATATATATATATATATATATATATATATATATATATATATATATATATATATTTATATATATATATATATATATATATATATATATATATATATATATATATATATATATATATATATATATATATATATATATATATATATATATATATATATATATATATATATATATATATATATATATATATATATATATATAATATATATATATATATATATATATATAATATATATATATATATATATATATATATATATATATATATATATATATATATATATATATATATATATATATATATATATATATATATATATATATATATATATATATATATATATATATATAATATATATATATATATATATATATATATATATATATATATATATATATATATATATATATATATATATATATATTAATATATATATATATATATATATATATATATATATATATATATATATATATATATATATATATATATATATATATATATATATATATATATATATATATATATATATATATATATATATATATATATATATATATATATATATATATATATATATATATATTAGAATCATTTCTTTAGCAATTTAGAGTTTTGGAATCTGAAAATCCATTGATAATAATTTTGTCATTGAAAATTTATCAATGGAGTGAAGCTCAATTTCAGAAAAAAATTGTTCCTAATTGGTTTTCTTCTCTTTCAATATGAAGAAATATTTTCGGAGGATTTTGGCTTTACTCCCAATTGAGATATGGAAGAAAACGCAATGATTACGTCGTCTGTGAAAATAATGAAAATGAAATGATTATCCAATTGACTCTTGGGAATCATTTTTCTTATGGACAGAAATATTAATAATTTGCTTGGGGAGTTTTCTAATAAGGAACACATCAACAATAATAATAATTACAATTTAAAACAACTTTAAATTTTTTTATTTTATTTTTATTTTTATGCTATAATTAATAATAATTAATTTATGCTATAATTAATTATTATTAATAATATCATAAATTTTTAATTTTGTTTTTTTAAATAACTATTAGCTAATAAGAGTATTTAAGATTGGAAACTATGGGTACTTCTACGTAACATATGTTCGATAAAGGATTGTGATTTCGTCGCAGTCAGGACAATTGGAGAATTATTCTTCGCTTGGTTCTAAAGGCTGGGAACCTTTATTACCAGTATTTTCGTCCCACGTACGGTTGCAGGAACATGAAGTTTCTGCAGCCGACGCCACCCTACATCTTGCGAGATATGGTGTAGCGTATAAACAAAATAAAAAAGGTAATACTATTTATATATATATATATATATATATATATATATATATATATATATATATATATATATATATATATATATATATATATATATATATATATATATATATATATATATATCCTTAACAGGAAGATTTGGAAACATCTCAATTCTTCCAATCTTATCTCTGATCGCCAGTATGGCTTTCGTAAAGGACGTTCTACTGGTGATCTTCTTTCCCTACTTTCTGACTCTTGGTCCTCCGCTCTTCGGGGTTTCGGTGAATCTTTCGCTGTGGCGCTAGACATATCGAAAGCTTTCGATAGAGTCTGGCACAAAGCTTTGATTTCCAAACTTCCCTCTTTCGGAATCTATCCTTCTCTCTGTGACCTACTATCTAATTTCCTTTCTGGTCGTTCTATAGCAGCTGTTGTAGACGGCCACCGTTCCTCCTATAAATCTATAAATAGTGGTGTTCCTCAAGGATCTGTCCTTTCTCCAATTCTTTTTCTAATTTTCATCAATGATCTTCTCTCTATTACTTCGTCTCCTATACACTCCTATGCCGATGACTCCACCCTTCATTATTCCTTTAAATTTGAAACACGTCCCTCCCAACAGCAGTTATTAGACGCAAGAAGGATTGCCTTGGAGCAACTGACCTCTGATCTATCTCTCATTTCAAATTGGGGCAGAGAAAACTTGGTCGTTTTCAATGCCTCAAAAACTCAATTCCTCCATCTTTCTACTCGACACAATCTTCCACACAACTATGACATCTTCTTCGAAAACACTCAACTCAAACCTTCATCTGTTCTCAATATTCTCGGTGTTTCTTTTTCTCGTAATCTTTCTTGGAAAGATCACATTATTTCTCTCTCTAAACAAGCTTCTAAGAGGTTGGGTGTTCTGTGGCGCCTTCGTAGTTTTTTTACGCCACCCCAGTTGCTTGCTTTGTATAGGGGTGTTGTTCGCCCCTGTATGGAGTACTCCTCGCATATCTGGGGTGGGTCCACACATACAGCTCATCTTGAAAAGGTGGAGTCTAGGGCTTTTCGTCTTATCAACTCTCCTGCTCTTACTAACTCTCTCCAATCTCTTTCTTCCCGTCGAATTGTTGCGTCACTCTCTCTATACTATCGCTATTACAATGGACATTGCTCTTCTGAACTCTCACGTCGCATACTTCCTCCACTGAGAAGGGCTCGTGTGACACGTCTTTCTACACAGTCTCATCCTTTCTCTGTCCAACTCTCCGACTCCAGACTTAACCGCTATGCTCAATCTTACATGTACTCTACTGGTAAAGTCTGGAACACACTTCCTTTATCTGTTTTCCCAACTTCCTTTGACTTGCACACTTTTAAACTCCGTGTATCGGGTCACGTCGGCCATTAGATACCCCGAATCCGATTGCTTCCCAACTCCGGTGGATATTGGTAGGCCTTGGGCCTTTGCCCACCGGAGGAGACAAAAAAAAAAAAAATATATATATATATATATATATATATATATATATATATATATATATATATATATATATATATATATATATATATATATATATATATATATATATATATATATATATATATATATATATATATATATATTAAAATCATTTCTTTAGTAATCTAGAGTTTTGGAATCTGAAAATCCATTGATAATAATTTTGTCATTGAAAACTTGTCAATGTGAAGCTCAATTTCAGAAAAAAATTGTTCCTAATTGGTTTTCTTCCCTTTCAATATGAAGAAATAATTTCGGAGGATTTTGGCTTTATTCCCAATTGAGATAAGAAAGAAATTGCAATGGTTTCATCGTCTGTGAAAATAATGAAAATGAAATGATTATCCAATTGACTCTTGGGAATCATTTTTCTTATGGACAGAAATATTAATAATTTGCTTGGGGAGTTTTCTAATAAGGAACACGACATCAACAATAATAATAATTACAATTTAAAACAACTTTAAGATTTTTTATTTTATTTTCAATATATTATTATTATTATTATTATTATTATTATTATTATTATTATTATTATTATTATTATTATTATTATTATTATTATTATTATTATTATTATTATTATTATTATTATTATTATTATTATTATTAATTATTTATTTATTATTATTATTATTATTATTATTATTATTATTATTATTATTATTATTATTATTATAATCAATTGATATATATATATATATATATATATATATATATATATATATATATATATATATATATATATATATATATATATATATATATATATATATATATATATATATATATATATATATATATATATATATATATATCCAAAAGTTAGGCTAAGTTTATAGAATTTTAAAATTTTGTTTTGTTTGAGAAAGAAGTTTATATATTTTGAATTTTGAAATATCTTGTAAAATTGTTTAAAATAAATTTTTTATTGATAACCTAATAATTTTTTTAAAAAATGACACAAGAGGCAACATATGTATTGCGCGTGATATTAAAAAATAAACTATCTTGCAACTTTATGCAAATGGGTGTTAGAAAATTAATTTCTTGGCTTCGTCTTAATTCTTTTTTATATTATTAATATTAGAGTAGAAAAATAGATTTATAATTTTATTATTAGTAGCCTAGTCTAACTTAGTCTAGCCTAACCTAACATAACCTAACCTAGCTGGGATAAAATGTACTTGATAATAAATATCTAGTTGTAATATATAAGATTACGACAACTTAACTGATATAATTATGCAGACAAATTTGTCTTAATAATTTTATGAGAACAGCATTTTAAAATGGGACAAAGGTTTGATCATTGAAGCATACATGAACCTATTTTTCTCATTATTATTATTATTATTATTATTATTATTATTATTATTATTATTATTATTATTATTATTATTATTATTATTATTATTATTAGAGCATCTCAAAACTTACACAACGCTTAACACTTAAAATCGTGGCCAACACATATGCTTTTCCAATATACAAATATCACAATCTCTAAAAATTGCTCCAGGGTCAGAAAAGGACCTACCATTGAAAGGATATGAAACTAAGTTCACGGTGGTCAAGAATACCGTTGACGTTTCTAAGCCGAATCAAGGTTAACCTAACAAAACCCAAATAATCTGTGTAACTTATCAACCAGGTTAGGAATAATAACATGTAACTCAATTTGCCATGGCTAAGAACCATACTCTTCGAATAGGGCTCTGCCCGTGAGTGACGGTGATAAAAAAAAGTTCGAGAAACTGCTAATTTCATTATTTTTCTTCTTTAATTATATATATATATATATATATATATATATATATATATATATATATATATATATATATATATATATATATATATATATATATATATATATATATATATATATATATATTATTATTATTATTATTATTATTATTATTATTATTATTATTATTATTATTATTATTATTATTATTATTATTATTATTATTATTTATTTTATTCATGAGTGCCAAAAATAAAAATTAATTATCTTAATGAGTTTATGAAAAATAATAATGAAACAAAAGAAAAAATTACGTTTCCAATTAGGCAAAATTAAAAAAAAAAAATTCTGCCTTTAAAAGAAAGTGTAAAAGTGTAAAAAAAATAAAAGTAAATAAATTAAAAAACAAGAAAAAAAATTTAAATTAAATTAAAAAAGTTTGTCACATAACTTATTTTTAACAAAATTTAATGACAATTTAGAATCTTCGATGACAAGGGACACCAGTAACGAGAACGCAACCAACAGCTTCAAAAATTATTTCCTTTCTTAAAAAGTTTTTTTTAAAACTTTATCTCTTTATGTGTGTGTGTGTGTGTGTGTGTCTGTCTGTCTGTCTGTCTGTCTGTCTGTCTGTCTGTCTGTCTGTCTGTCTGTCTGTCTGTCTCTCTCTCTCTCTCTCTCTCTCTCTCTCTCTCTCTCTCTCTCTCTCTCTCTCTCTCTCTCTCTCTCTCTCTCTCTCTCTCTCTCTCTCTCTCTCTCTCTCTCTAATAAGCATAACCTCATTTTAATTCATTGAGGCAACTTATGAATGATTTTGTTGGTTGATTTGGTTTAATGTTGTTGAACCTTCTCATTGAGTTCATTAAGCTTATTTGTCGTGGTTCTTCAAAAAAAGTTCTTGTCAAAAACACTGCATATATATATGATATATATATATATATATATATATATATATATATATATATATATATATATATATATATATATATATATATATATATATATATATATATATATATATATATATATATATATATATATATATATATATATATATATATATATATATATATATATATATATATATATATATATATATATATATATATATATATATATATATATATATATATATATATATATATATATATATATATATATATATATATATATATATATATATATATGATTAAGTTTTGTGATTTAAGTAGCTTTCTTCAATCATCTAACTTTTTAGCTGATAAAGGAGCTTGTGTGCAACTGCTTTATCCATTACAATCTTTATTAATTAGAGCAGTTTTCTGCTCCATTCCTCGAATGCAGTGTCTCGTATCCTAGATCATCCTGGAGATAACCTTTTAACAATTTCAATCCTTCGACATACACTGTTAAACTTTTTCATCTTTGGGCTCCAGCGATCTTCTAATCTCCGTATCTTATTTTACAACTTCAAGTGAGTTTCCAGCATTTGTAGAGAAGTTTTCGACACTTTGTGGCTGCAAACTGGTTTGATTTGCGGTTGAGCTTCTTTGAGTTTCGTTGGAATGATTAGAGCTTCGGATGGAAGAATCTTTTTGGAGTTTGCAAAAAGCATGGCTGAGGTTATTTTTTGGACGCTAAGAGTCTCATCAATTTTCTCCTCTTTGACTAAAGCCCGAAACTTTTGTTATTCTCTGCTTTCTCTCGTGATATAAGAAGAGAGGTACTGCCCTCAGGAATTATCGTCGTCTTCAAACTTCAGGTACTCAAAATTATTTACATTTCACCCAAGAAGAGAAAGAATTCTAAAATAATGAAAATTCATTTTTCCCCAGAATGTTTTCTGATTAAAGTTTTTCTTACCCATTATGGAACTTTGCTTTTTTCCTTCTTTAGTTTTGTGGATGGCTCTAAAGCTGTCTTCCTCTCTAAAAAGATAAGTTTGTACTTTTGCATCTAATTACTATTTTAATGGCAGGGGGTATTTCTCCTTCATATCGCTCTAAATGATTATAT
>SEYY01020549.1:135000-140000 GCA_009176605.1 Armadillidium nasatum | reverse complement strand
GAGAGAGAGAGAGAGAGAGAGAGAGAGAGAGAGAGAGAGAGAGTAAAAGCAGGGGAGTTGATAAGTAGGGAAGTTTTTTGCGCTTTCAAAGATAGTTGAATAAGCAACACTTATCCAGATACGAGATGAAAACTACTTACAATAACAAACGACACCCCTTTGAAGAGCTAATATCTCTGATGATGTTATAAAGTTGTAAATGTCGTTTCAGAACACCTAACCTCTTTGAATGTTGTTCGGTTAGAGAAGTAATGATACATAATTCAAGGATGTTCATTAAAGACAGAAGAAGACATTAAATGTGTGAAGATTATTTCGAATATAGACAATTAGATATGAGGGAACCAATCTTCTAAGAAACTGAATAGGACACTATCTTCTCTATAAATTAATTTAAAGAGAAAATATTAATATAATATATATATATATATATATATATATATATATATATATATATATATATATATATATATATATATATATATATATATATATATATATATATATATATATATATATATATATATATATATATATATATATATATATATATATAGTGGAGGTGCATGGATGGGGTGAGGAGATATTGGGGGGGGAGAGGTTTGAATGTGGACGAAGGTAGGAGAGTCGCGGAGGACAGAGTGAGATGGAGGGAAGTGGTGAGAGGGGAGGGGAGATAGAGAGTGGATGTGTGTGTGTGAGCGAACTGTGACGGGCACCACCCCACGAGAGTGGGAAAGGTGAATGGTATATATATATATATATATATATATATATATATATATATATATATTATATATATATATATATATATATATATATATATATATATATATATATATATATATATATATATATATATATATATATATATATATATATATATATATATATATATATATATATATATATATATATATATATATATATATATATATATATATATATATATATATATATATATATATATATATATATATATATATATATATATATATATATATATATATATATATATATATATATATATATATATATATATATATATATATATATATATATATATATATATATATATATATATATATATATATATATATATATATATATATATATATATATATATATATATATATATATATATATATATATATATATATATATATAGGGGGAGGACATAGCGCAGTCCGAAGCGATGAAAGTACCCCCCACTGGGCTTAACACACGGGGTGATAGGATGGGCTAGACCATTCCGTTTCACTCCGTTCCCCTTTGATTCGTTCCTTTTCGCGTTTCATCTTCTCAGAGGGTCTCTAGTGTACCCTTGACTCACATTGGAGTGCCTATGCTCCCACAACTTTCCTACTTCTTCACATGTGTCCTACAAATTTACAAACGATTACACTTACATTACCTATTAAATAAATCAAAATTTCGAAACATAAATCTGCCTCGTAGAATCCAAGAGGGGCGGATTCCAAATATACCCCCTCATTCACTCCTTCCCCCATCACCACTTGGGAGTTGGTGGCCTCCGGTGATGGGGTTGGTGCCACCAAGACAGAGCACCGGCTTGTCCTGGTGCACGGTCTATTTTTTTCAATAATTTTTGCAATATTCGCTGTCTGCACTCCAATTTCCACTTTGTTTAACACCACCTCTCTTCTTCTAGACCTCATCTCTTGTTCTTAACTGAAACTCAGGTGTCTGAGTGCTCTGACAGCAAACCCTACTCTGTTTCCTCCTACTGTCTCTATCCTCAATTTTCAGCCAAAGGCGGATGTTGCGCATATGTGCGCAATGATGTTGTCTGTTCTCGTGTCTCTAATTTGGAGTCTTCTGAATTCTCTACTTTATGGCTTCAACTATCTTGCAACTCTACAACTAAATTCATTTGTTCTGTCTACTTATCTCCTAACTTTACAAACTATCAAAAATTCTTCGACTATATTAACTCCAAAATAGAACACATTCTTTCTTCTTCTCCTTGCTCTGAAACATTATTTTAGGTGATTTCAATGTTCACCACAACCAATGGCTTTCATCTAGTTCTCATGATCCAGCTGGTGAACTCGCCTACAACTTTTCTATAAAGAACAACCTTGAGCAGTTGGTGCATCTCCCTACCCATATCGCTGACAGTCTTGGTGTTGAACCCAGCATACTAGATCTTTTCCTAACTTCTTATCGTTCTCCTTACACTGTTAAACTCTTTCCTCCTCTGGGTTCATCCGATCATCTTCTTAACTCCGTATCTTGTCCTGTCTCTTCAAGTCTTCCGCAAGAACGGCCCCCGCCTTCGGTGAAGAAACGTTTCTGTCATTTCGGTGCCACTAACTGGTCTGACTTGTGGTCGTACTTTTCTGATTTTCCATGGAATTATTACTGTTTCCGTGTGAGGGATCCCTCGGAATGTGCATAGCGCATAACTGAGGGGATTCTCTCTGGCATGGAGGCGTACATTCCATATTCTTTCCCTTCTACTAAACCTAACAAACCGTGGTTTAACTCTGCTTATTCTCGTGCTATCTGCTGCAGGGATGCTGCCTTCAGGGATTACCGTCGTCTTCAAACTCCAGAAATTCACGCAACTTACATTTCATCCCGGAATCGTGCAAAATACCAAAAACTCTTTCCTCCGTCTCAAATGCACTAATCTTTCTGGCTCCTCTTCCTCCCTCCCTTTCTGGCATTTTACAAAAAATGTCAACTCTAACATTGCTTCTTCCTCTTTCCCTCCTCTAGTATCTTCTGACGGTTCAAGTGCCGTTTTGCCTTCCTCTAAAGCTGAACTCTTTGCTCAAACTTTTGCCTTTAATTCAACGTTAGACGATTCCGGAGCTGTTCCTACTAATTCAATCCCCTCCAACTCATTTACGCCTAAAATTGTAATTTCTTCTAAAGACGTCATTTCTGCTCTCTCTGAGCTTAACACTAAGAAGGCGTACGATCCTGATGGTATCCCTCTTGTGGTTCTCAAAACTTGTACTTCAGAGCTTGCACCCTGCCTTGGTAAATTATTTAGTCTATGTCTTTCTACTTCAAACTTCCCTTCTTGCTGGAAACGTGCGCTCATTCAGCCTGTGCCGAAGAAGGGGGACCCTTCTCAACCCTCCAACTACTGTCCAATTTCTTTAACCTCCGTTCTTTCTAAAGTTTTTGAATCTATCCATAACAGGAAGATTTGGAAACATCTCAATTCTTCTAATCTTATCTCTGATCGCCAGTATGGCTTTCGTAAGAAACGCTCTACTTTTGATCTTCTTTCCCTTCTCTCTGACTCTTGGTCCTCCTCTCTTCGGCATTTCGGTGAATCTTTTGCTGTGGCGCTGGACATATTGAAAGCTTTCGATAGAGTCTAGCACAAAGCTTTGATTTCCAAACTTCCCTCTTTCGGAATTTATCTTTCTCTCTGTGACCTTCTCTCTGATTTCCTTTCTGGTCGTTCTATAGCAGCTGTTCATTACTCTTTTCATTCTGAAAGGTGCCCCTCCCAGCAACAGTTAATAGAAGATAGAAGGGTGGCCTTGGAGCTACTAACCTCTGATCTATCTCTCATTTCAAATTGGGGCAGAGAAAACATGGTCGTTTTCAATGCCTCAAAAACTCAATTCCTCCATCTCTCTACTCGTCACAATCTTCCACACAACTATGATATCTTCTTCGAAAACACACAACTCAGCCTTCATCTCTCCTTAAATATTCTTGGTGTTTCTTTTTCTCTTGATCTTTCTTGGAAAGATCACATTATTTCTCTCTCTAAACAAGCTTCTAAGAGGTTGCGTGTTCTGAGGCGCCTTCAGTATTTCTTCACACCACCCCAGTTGCTTGCTCTATATAGGGGTGTTGTTCGCCCCTGTATGGAGTATGCGTCATACATCTGGGGTGGTTCCACTCACTCAGCTCTCCTGGAAAAGGTGGAGTCTAGTGCTTTTCGCCTTATCAACTCTTCTACTCTCACTAATTCTCTCCAATCTCTTTCTGCCCGTCGAATTGTTGCGTCACTCTCTCTATACTATCGCTATTACAATGGACACTGCTCTTCTGAACTCTCTTGTCGCATACCTCCTCCACTGAGAAGGCCTCGTTCGATTCGTCTTTCTACACAGTCTCATCGTTTCTCTGTCCAACTCTCCGACCCCAGACTTAACCGCTCTGCTCAATCTTACATGTACTCTACTGGTAAAGTCTGGAACACACTTCCTTCATCTATTTTTCCAACTTCCCATGACTTATGCATCTTCAAACGTCGTGTATCAGGTCATGTCGGCGTTTAATTTGACCATGTTCCCAACTTTCCCCCTAACTCTGGTGGAATATTAGTAGGCCTCTGGCCTTTGCCCACCAGAGGTGAAAAAAAGATTATATATATATATATATATATATATATATATATATATATATATATATATATATATATATATATATATATATATATATATATATATATATATATATATATATATATATATATATATATATATTGGTTATTATCACTCACGTGCAGAATCCTTTTCAAGGGAGGAGAAGAAATATAAAGTAAATATATAACCTATCAAAGCCCGACCCTAACAGAAGAGGAAGATTAAATAAGGTAGTTAAAACATATGATGGAAGGGAGTTCGACAGAACAGAGGTGGCTGGAAAAAAGCGGGCACCACAACAAGAAATCCTAGAGTTTTCAATATTCACGGAAAAGTCATGTGAAATCATGGCACCCCTTGTGTAACGAGGGATATGGAATGGTAGTTGAATGATAGATAGCAATTCCCTCTAGCCCCTGCCAATGAATACTTATAGAAAAAGAGATAATGAACAGACGTCAAGTCGCAGAGAAGGAGAGTCAAAAGAGTTTGAATGTAGGGGACAATTTATTAGACTTTTAGCCTTAGATTCAACTCTATCCAAAAGAAGCGTGGAACTGTAGCTCCCCATATGTCAGAATAGTGCTCTATATAAGGGCTTTTAAAGACCCTTATATAATTGGAGTAACTGTTCAG
>SEYY01020549.1:127500-130000 GCA_009176605.1 Armadillidium nasatum | reverse complement strand
AAGCGCCTGGAGGGTACATCGTTTTCTGAGGTACTAAGATTTTGCCATATGATATTACAGTGGCGTCGTTTCAGTCCTAATTTCAATACTTTAGTAGTGTTATATATATATATATATATATATATATATATATATATATATATATATATATATATATATATATATATATATATATATATATATATATATATATATATATATATATATATATATATATATATATATATATATATATATATATATATATATATATATATATATATATATATATATATATATATATATATATATATATATAGAATTATTATTAGAATACAATGCACAATTTGCAGGAGATGGAATCATGGATTTCCATTCTTAATATTTATTGTCAAATAAGATTTCAAGAGCAATATTTAATTTTCCTATTTGGTCATCAACAATAGTTTTCCACTGAAGTATGTCTTCATTGTAGCTGAATGCTTACCAAAATTGCAATTTCATAATTGCAAATTGCAAGTTTTCATGGACGACTTTCCCCTTAACATTCATGAAGGGTTGGACTTTGTTCATAATGATGATGGTCCACTACATGATTTTTGCTGTTACCAGCAAGTACCATGACGAAAACTTTTGCGTTGTTGTACATTCAAACCATTGCACTTATTTTACAAGCTTTTGAATTAAGAAAATTAGAGTTCCATCTGTGTTTTTAAAGACATTATTGTAGAAATTTACATGCAAAGTTAGGACAACTTATGAGACCAATTTGATTTAGGAATCGATAAGATGATGCTTTGATGAGGATTTATTCAGAAAATAGGCCTTATGAATACTTCAAATAAAGAAATGCAAAGAACTATTTTTCCATCAAAATAAAAATAAATATTAATAATCATGATATATTGGTTTCATTAGGTGTCAAGAGTGTCTCCTAACTCAAAATTAAGTGTCGATACAACCATTTATTTATCTTTCTTTTTCATACGGAGATAATAATAATAAAAAAATGAACTATTTTTTAGTTTTTTTAAATTGCACAAAAAAAATAAATAAATAAACAAATAAGTAAATAAATAAATAATAAAAAATAAAAAAAAAAAAATATAATTAAATTTATTATTATTATTATTATTATTATTATTATTATTATATTATTATTATTATTATTATTATTATTATTATTATTATTATTATTATTATTATTATTATTATTATTAATTATTATTATTATTATTATTTTATTTATATATATAATATATATATATATATATATATATATATATATATATATATATATATATATATATATATATATATATATATATATATATATATATATATATATATATATATATATATATATATATATATATATATATATATATATTAGTTATGAAATTTATTATTATTATATTGTATTATTATACTATATACACACATCCACACGTATATATATATATATATATATATATATATATATATATATATATATATATATATATATATATATATATATATATATATATATATATATATATATATATATATATATATATATATATATATATATATATATATATATATATATATATATATATATATATATATATATATATATATATATATAGTTTAAAAACTCCGAGCTTAAAAAGTAAGCAAGAGAGTAAATTATATTTTGCAATTAGTTTTAGAACATTTTCTTTGGAAAGACTCTTTCGTAAGTGAGGGAAAAGAAAACGAAACGAAGCACAAAATTTGTCTCGATTTTCCTTTTTTTTTTTTTTTTTTTTTTTTTTTTTTTTTTTTTTTTTTTTTTTTTTTTTTTTTTTACTAATTCTAAATAAAATATTTTTGAAAAAAAAAATAATGAAGAAAAACTCATTAAAATTTTTGAAGTTTTTTTCGTTTATGTTACAAAATGAATTAAAATATGCTGTACGGAATATAAATAGCAGAAAAAATCATAGTGATAATAATAATAATAATAATAATTATAATAATAATAATAATAATAATAATAATAATAATAATAGAAATGATAACAATAATAATAATAATAATAATAATAATAATAATAATAATAATAATAATAATAATAGAAATAGGAATAATAATAATAAAGTAATAATGATGATAATAAATCAAAATAAAAGCAATAATATTAATAATAAAAATAATAATACTAGTAATACCACTAATAATAATAATGATTCTAATAATAATAATAATAGTAATAGTAATAACAATTCTAATTATAAAATAATAATTCTAATAATAATTAATAATAATAATGATAATAATAATAATAATAATAATAATAATAATAATAATAATAATAATAATAATAATAATGATAATAATTTTAATAATAATTTAATAATAATAACAATATAATAATAATAATAATGAAAATAAAATTAAATATAAAAAATTTAAAGTTTTTTAAACATTTTTTTCCTTTTTTTTTTACATATAAATTGCTTTTTTTTTTTTTTTTTAAATTTTCTCTCTTAATTAA
>SEYY01020549.1:97500-115000 GCA_009176605.1 Armadillidium nasatum | reverse complement strand
ACATTTGGGAACGCTTAAAGCTTGAAAGAAATCATCTAAGAGATCATTAGGTATAAAACTTTTTAAGCAACGAATGTTTAAGTTTTTTATGTCAGATACTCGCAAATCTCTCAAGTCTTACAGAAAATCAAGATTCGATAAGCAATTAGTATCGATATCAAATGAAAGCCAGAAAAAAACTTTGTGAGTTTTAAATTTAATTAAAATATAATTAAATTAAATTATAATTGGATGTTGCAACAAAAAGACTATTCCTAAATATATAGGAAAAACTTATTTGGTCAAAATTTTCGTTAACGAAATCTTACTAGAAATCTATGAAAATTTTGAGTATTTTTTGGAGATTTTTTAATTTTTAAATTGATTTTCAACGAGTATTATTCAAAGCTTTGTTAGTTTGGTGCTATATATATATATATATATATATATAATATATATATATATATATATATATATATATATATATATATATATATATATATATATATATATATATATATATATATATATATATATATATATATATATATATATAAAGAGATAAAGTTTTTTCTATCGTAATACAATTTTCGAAGCAACATCACAGTTTATTATTATATTTGCCAAAAAATGAAAAATGAAATTGTTCTGAATCTATTTCCACAAATTTCTAATTCTGAAATGAAAATTAAAAATTATTTGATGCTTTGGAAAGGTAAAATTGTGGCGAGAGAAGGTTATTGGCAAAGAGCGTCACCGTCAAAAAAGAGTCGAAAAAAATGATTGATTAAATTAACTAAATTGATGAAAAAATAAAATAAAATATAATATAATTATTAGTGGTTCAGGAATGATTCTGTTACACAGATACATTTTATTACAAGTACAAATGAATATAATTGTCTCTCTGGACACTCACTAACTGTATTTTTATGGATTAATATAAATTAATAATCATAACCAAAGGTGGTTTCAATGATTAGTGAAACGCTTAGCCAATCATGGTGTATTTCAGAGGCTGGTTTTCTATCAACTTTGCCAACGTCCGTGGCCTACAAGCTAATCTAAACTCTGTTGAGCATCACCTCTCTACCTCTGTTCCTAACATTTTACTTTTGTCCGGGACCCAATTATCCAGGGATTCCTTCTCAATAATCTAAATATCTCTTCTATAATTTATTGTGCCTATTTAAACACTAACATTTCTGTAACACGTCTCTTGAATCTTGAATAGTTTAATTTCGATGTTTTATGGCTTTAAATCTTTCTTCCTACTAATATCATTATCTTGTGTTTCTGCTACCGTTCTCTTAAAAGAAGAAAATTTCCAGTTCTTTTTAAATATCTCACAATCTCTCACGAGACTGCTACATCTTTCCATCCAAAAGCTGAGATCCTCTAATTAGAGGATTTCTACATATACCATGCTGAATGGGTGGGCTCCTTTCATACTGATACAGGTAGAGAGGAGGCTAAATCATTCAGCATTCTGTAACAATTAATTCAGGAACCTGCACATATCTTCTGATAAAGTGGGAGCCATGATAGATGATGGGTTGATCATTTTCATTCTCTTTTCAACCAAATCTTTCTCTTGCCAAAATCCATGGTTCGATGAAGCCTGTTCTCGTGTCATTCGGGAATGAGACAGTGCGTATCGGGCATGGAAAAGTTCTCTTTCTCCTATCACTCTTACTTATTTTCATTCTGATCGGAATTATTGCAGGAATATTATTCTACAGACCAAGCGAACTTTCACTAAAAGGAAATGTGGTGACTTTCTTAGTTCTCCTGCTGATAAAAATTTGTGTACCCTTGCCAAAAATTTCTCCAACAACGAAAGCTCTCTTTAGTTTCACTTGTAAATAACAAACATTCTTGGTTTGAACTTGGAAACCTCATATCACAACGGTTGTCAAGATGGCCTCAGAGAAGCTGAGGGTTCTGCTCAGGTTTCGGGATTTTTTTTTCTTCTGAACAATTATTCCAATTATATAGGGATCTTATCCGCCCCTGTATGGAATACATTTCTCCCATTTGGGGAGGTTCCAGTTCCACCTTTCTTTTATACAGAGTTGAATCGAAGGTTAAGAGACTAATAAACTGTCCACAACTTTCAAACTCCCCTGACTCTCTTTCTCTGCTTCGTTTCGTTGGTGCACAATCTCTTTTCTATAGGTACTGTATCGGCAAGTGCTCGAAGGAATTGACCTCTAGCACTCCACCACCACTGCATTGCCCTCTCTCTAAGTATAAGGGGTGCCTTAATTTCACATGAACATTGTCTGAGTATTGAAAGCTCCAAGATTGCTCCTTGTGGTACCTCCTTCTTTCCAGCCACCTCAGTTCTATGGATCTCTTTGCCATCTTCTGTTTTTCCTACTTCATTAAATCTTCCTCTCTTTAAAGCCTCCATCCGCGCTCACCTGAGAGATTTGCGTTAGTCTTGGGACTGGATGGGTTATTCGTTTTTTCTTAATTAATAATGCCCCCTCCTCGAAAAGGGTCTTGTCCGTGAGCTGTGGTTACATGTAAAGAACAAAAGCATTCTCGAAATCAACCTTCATGATTGTTAAAATGGTAGACTAGCTTACTCTCGAGAGTCATAAGAATTAATAGTTATTTGTAAAGGATGAGTAATTCTTCAGGATGTTATGTCATTATTCAGTCATAATGACATCACTGCTTTTCATAAAGTGGTTCAAAAGCAAGATTTCTCGTAATGTTATATTACGAGTCTTACTATGTCTTCAGGAATGAAACTGGTATATATATATATATATATATATATATATATATATATATATATATATATATATATATATATATATATATATATATATATATATATATATATATATATATATATATAATTGTTATTGCTCCTTCTGAGTTTTATTTTTATTATAAAAAGAATAGCCAGGGATGAATGTAGCATAATCAGTTGTCAAATTATATTGAAGTAAAAAAATATTAAATTAAAATTACTAATTACGAAAGCTTTAATATTAATCAACGTTTCGGCTTCTTTTTATTATTAAATTTATTTTCTTAAGCCATCATCAAGATAACTGCAAAGAAAAAAAATGCAAACCTTAAATAAACTGAAAATCTAGAATAGAAACAAAAATAAAAATAGACAATAAAGATTAACTAGAAATAATAACGGTGACCCAATAACCATACGAATCAACAGGAACAAGTATATGAACTTTAATGAGTAAGAAAGCACAGTAAACACAAGGTAGTAAATAAATTATTGAATAGTTGGTTGTAGAAGAAGAGAGAAATATGTATGTAAATACGTACGCATCCACATGCTCGTAAATAAAGAAAGCAGGCACAAAAAAATAAATAAATAAATAAATAAATTAAAAAATTAAAAAATAAAATAAAAAATAATCTGTGCTAAACAGCATAAAACTCCTTTCAAAATATCCTTCTTTTTCCGCAACAAGCCTTCTCTTCCAGCTCTTCTCTTATCCTCAGTAGTATATAAATTCACCTGTCCTTTATGTTATAAAGGCTATATAGGCTCTACTACTAGGCTACTAAGAACTCGCATATGCGAGCTCAAAGCTATTTCTTATCGCACAGTTCTCCCTCTTTCCTCTCCTTCTTTCTCAAATATACGCACTCACACTATCTCTTGTCATACTTTTCCTCTCCCTAAACATTTCACCATTCTTGACACACATCCAGACCCAATATCTCTCCGCATCCTTGAATCATTGTACATCCATAAACACAAACCAGATCTTAACAATAATCTTACGACCTGCCCTCTCCATATTATACAAAATTAACTCACCCAATATTCAATCATGCCCTCTCTTGCTTGCTCTAGTTTAATTATAGAAGGATCATTCACTTCATCATTTCTTTTAAACAATTACTCCTTGATGTATCTTAGTCATCAGACCGCCCAGAGCTTGCCTCCATACTGTTTAGAACAGATTATTTTTTATTTCTTTTATTTTTTAATTTATTTATTTATTTATTTTTTATTTTTATTTTTTTTTATTTTTTATTTATTTATTTGTTTTCGCAACAGTTGTTGTGCCCATGTTGACGTTGCTTGACTTTGGTTGGTTGCTCCTGCAACCCAGGAGCACACAACAGAATGCCATAGTAGCCCCAGTTGGGGTTCCAAGCACCCTCCTATGGATATATATATATATATATATATATATATATATATATATATATATATATATATATATATATATATATATATATATATATATATATATATATATATATATATATATATATATAATATAATTAAAGGGTAAAAATTTAATAGCAATTAAAACAATTTGAACAATTTAAGCTGATGATTTAATAACAGTTTAGTTAAAAGCAATTTAAAATCTCTATTAAAAGCCTAAATAGAAATAGAGAGGTTGTTCTCAGTAACTTTAATATATTCGGAGATGTTTTGAAGGTTAAAAAGTTTGGCCAAATTCTTCTGACGAGTCAATCAACATCAAAAGTTCTTTTCTTTGAGATTTTTTTTTTTTTTTTGAAATTTGGGATTGTCATCCACACTTGCCACTGTTCAGTTCGAACCTCGTAGAAATTCTACTATCCCTTCACAGTTTGTACGATAAGCTACGACCTACGTTTGAAAAATGTTACCCGTTTGTTTCACAAAATTATTCGATTTTGGCAACGATCGCAGAATATCTTCATTTCAATTTCAACTTTCGTATGTGTAGTATCTGGATTTTCGAGCCTTTCATCAATTGCACCGAAGAATACTTGTGTTTTGTTTTGAAATAATCATTGACGTTTTAGGCTTCATGAGGAAATTTGTATTTAAATCTCAAAGTAATTCAAAGCTTGTGTAATGCCTCTTACAGCGACCATTGCTAATATATATATATATATATATATATATATATATATATATATATATATATATATATATATATATATATATATATATATATATATATATATATATATATATATATATATATATATATATATATATATATATATATATATATATATATATATATATATATATATATATATATATATATATATATATATATATATATATATATATATATATATATATATATATATATATATATATATATATATATATATATATATATATATATATATATATATATATATATATATATATATATATATATATATATATATATATATATATATATATATATATATATATATATATATATATATATATATATATATAAATATATACAGAGAGAGAGAGATATGAGAGTTCTTAACTTTTAATATTAAACCTGACCTTGCAACGTTAAAGGTTAGAGGTCAAATTGAAGAGACTCAAATGAGAGGAAAGAGACGAAAAAATTCTCCAACAGATTTTGTCCTTCATGCGTTCACTCTTCCGAATATGTGAGTGTGTACGCGCGTGTGTGAATGTATGTATGTATGTGTGTGTGTTACTGCTTTCTTATACCTCACATTCCTGTTGAACGTTGGTCTCCATCCAAACTCTATTTTGACATTGATTACAATCATGGAAGAATAGATTGCTTCTAAACTTTATTACAAAGATATCTTTCACGTTTTCTTACAATAGAGTTTAGTGAATCTAATCTAAATATTTAAATAGTCTTTCCTTCTTATCACATCTTAATTAAAGAGAATTCTGTCAAGGGCACTCCAGAGTGTGTGCTGGTGTGTTGGTGTGTGTGTCTGTGTGTGTGTTGGTGTGTGTGTGTATGTGTGTGTGTAGTTATTCCTTCCCAGTCGTACTTATTGATGAAAAAGATTTTTAAATGAGAGAATGATATAAATATTTTTTATTAAAAATGTTACTTTTAACAGTATTGCTAGATTTAATATAATTCTCAAAATATGTTATTAAAAACATATATATACCACACACACACATACACACACACACGCACATACATATATATATATATATATATATATATATATATATATATATATATATATATATATATATATATATATATATATATATATATATATATATATATATATATATATATATATATATATATATATATATATATATATATTTGTGTTTGTCTCATTTTGTGGCAAATTCCAGAAGCCAACGAAATGCCGCCAATTTTTGAAAATTTTCTAAATCAGTGCGAAAGTACAAAACGACACGTCTCTAAATATAGAGTTTGAATGTGTGCAAATCAAAGGGAGTTGGGGGCATGGAGGGGGAGAAGAAAATGAATGTGTTCCAGTATATGTAAGATTAAACATACATGTAAGATTGAGCATAGTGGAAAAATTTGAAGCCAAAGAACTGGATAGAGAAAAGGTGAGACTATGTAGAAAGACGTGCTGCTCGAGCTCTTCTATGTGGAAGATGTTTTCTACTAGAGAGTTTAGATGGGTAGTGTATGTTGTAATAGCGATGGTTCAAATAGAGTGACATTGCCTTTCAGCATGTTAGTGAGAGCGAAACACTTGATGAAACAAAAAATTTTAGACTCCATATTATCAAGGAGTAATATGTGAGTGCAAACATCATAAATGTGCAAGACATTCTATACAGTCACGAACGATACCCCTTAAAGAACATGCAACTGGAAAGACAAGAAGAAATTCTAAAAGTGTCTCAGAATAATACCCAAACTCCTAGAAATTTATTATGAAAGAGAAATAATGTGATCCTTACAAGTAATATCACTAGTAAAAGAAATACAAAAAAATATTAAGGATAAAAGAAGGCTTTAGTTATGTGCTTATATATTTATATATAAGATGTCGAATTTTGTGTAGAGCAGAAAGATAGATGACTGAAATGAGTTTTTGAAGTATTGAGAAAAAAAAAAATTTTCATACCTCAATTAAAATGCAAGAAAGATCAGACGAAGGTTTGAGTTGTGTGCCTTAGAAAAGGATGTCATAGTTATGTGGAAGGTTGTGCTGAGTTGAGAGATGGAGGAATTGAGTTTTTGAGGCATCGAAAATGCCCATGTTTTCTCTGCTCCAATTATGAAATACGAGAAATATCAGAGGTTAGTTTTTCTAAGGCAACCATTTTGCATGAGCTAATTGCTGTTGGATTAAATGTCTTTCATAACGAAAGGAGCAATGAAAGGTGTAGTCCTCTAGGAGCGAATAGGTGTGGAAGTCATAGAGAGATTGTCATTAATGATAGGTAGAAAAAGAGATGGGGATAGGACAGAAACCTGAGGAACCTCACTATTAATATATTTAAAGGGTGGACAGTGGTTGTCAACAACAATTTCTATAGAACCGGCAGAAAGGAAATTCGAGGGAATGCGGTAGAGAAAAATGATAGAATTTGAAAGAATGAAGTTCAGAAATCAGAGTTTTGTGGCAGAATTTATCGACGGCTTTTGATATGTCGATCGCAGTAGCGAAACTCATCAAAATGCCAAAAAATAGAGAACCAAAATTATTAGAGAGAAGGGAAAGAAGACTACTAATTGAACTTTCTCTTCGAAAGCCATATTGACAATCAGAGATAAGATTAGAAGAATTGAGATACTGTCAGATCTTTCGATCAAGGATAGACTCAAAACGTTTGAAAGCAAAGAGAATAAAGCAATAAGACGATAGTTTGTAAATTCACAGTGGTCGCTATTTTTTTAAAGAAAAAATGAATACTCTCTGCAGCCGACACCACCCTACATCTTACGGGATATGGTGCATAGTAATATATATATATATATATATATATATATATATATATATATATATATATATATATATATATATATATATATATATATATATATATATATATATATATATATATATATATATATATATATATATATATATATATATATATATATATATATATATATATATATATATATATATATATATGTGTGTGTGTGTGTGTGTGTGTGTGTGTGTGTGTGTGTGTGTGTGTGTGTGTGTGTGTGTGTGGAGGTTAAACGCGAGGAAGAGAAAAAATATAAGTTTTCGAAGTGAAATGTCTGAGGGCGGTTTGTAGTGTTGGTAGAAGAGAAAGAGTCAGGAATGTTAGAATGAAGGAAATGTGTGGATTGAGAAAGAGTATGGTTGAGAGAGCTGAACAAAGTATACTGAGATGGTTTGGGTATGTTTGTAGGATGAATGAAGAGAGAATGACTAAAAAGGTATTTGTTTCAGAAGTGGAGTGTGTGAGATAGGGGGAGACCGAGGGGAAGATGGATGAGTAATGTCAAGAAGATGTTAAGGGATAGGGAAACGAACTGAGAGAAGGGTGTGCGGTTGACAGAGGATAGGAATGAATGGAAAGGTTTGGTGGAGGGGTGAGTTTTTGGATGGATGTGACCTGCGATAGACACCATCCCACGATTGTGGGAAAGGTATATATATATATATATATATATATATATATATATATATATATATATATATATATATATATATATATATATATATATATATATATATATATATATATATATATATATATATATATATATATATATATATATATATATATATATATATATATATATATATATATATATATATATATATATATATATATATATATATATATATATATATATATATATATATATATATATATATATATATATATATATATATATATATATATATATATATATATATATATATATATATATATATATATATATATATATATATATATATATATATATATATATATATATATATATATATATATATATATATATATATATATATATATATATATATATATATATATATATATATATATATATATATATATATATATATATATATATATATATATATATATATATATATATATATATATAAATGGAACGATAATTTTGGTTTTCAAAATATTTTTCCGTAATTTCATAGAACTGAACATTTTTATGCCTTGTGTCTGTAAATAAATAAAAATTTGATATCAAATAAAAAATTAATGAAAATTTTCTTAAGGGTTCTGAAACTCCAAATAACTCCACTCTAAACACACACACACACACACACACACACACACACACATATATATATATATATATATATATATATATATATATATATATATATATATATATATATATATATATATATATATATATATATATATATATATATATATATATATATATATATATATATATATATATATATATATATATATATATATATATATATATATATATATATATATATATATATATATATATATATATATATATATATATATATATATATATATATATATATATATATATAGAAGCTAAAGATTTGTTCCTAGTGAACCTTATACGAATTATGAAGCATAATGCTAATATCGTAGGTAGCAACATAATGCATAAAAATTATAAACTTTAATAATCATGATAAATAGACGTTTTGGATTATTATAAATTCATTTTCAATATTTCCTGCAACAACAGAATCACAAAGAAATTAATAATAAATCGCAATATGTATGACAAAAATAAATAAAAAATTTAAGATTAAATGATAAAGCAAACGAGCAAAGGTTACAAACACAAGTTATAAATTACAAATAACAAAGGTGAAATGAATGTAATCGGTGTTTTTGAATATTAAGTTAGTTGGTTATAGGCGAGAAAAAAAAAAAAAAAGGAAGCATAATTAATATATTTGATTTGAAATGTTTTTTTAAATATATGCATGCGCATATACATGTACATATTGCAGGAGAAAGGTCAATAGATTAGAAGGGGGACGGACGAGGTTGCTGAATTTAGTTGGGGGTTGAGACGTTTAATATAGAGGGATTCCAGAATTTTTCTATCAGAATCAGTAGAGTGAGAGGATAAAATGCTGAAATCAGATGTGCGGAGTGGATGGTTAAGGGACATGGCGTGGTTGCGTATGGGAGAGTGTTCTGGAGAGGAAATGGGAAGATTAGTACGGAATGACATGCCGAGATGCTTGAAGATGCGTAGTTTTAATTGTAGGCCAGTTTGGCCTACGTAGCAGGAGTTGCATCCTGCGCACTGAAAAATGTAAACCACAGATGATCTGAGCATCAGGGGGAGTTTGTCTTTGTACGAAAAAAATGATTTAATAGAGAAAGAGTTGATGCCTATGAGATGAGGATTTAGTTGAGGGAAGTGGCGAAGTAGGAGAAGTCGGATATCTTTATTAAGTAAAGGAGATAGAGTGCCAAGATATGGGATTTTAATATAAATATCAAGTTTGGGAACAGTTGGGATGGAAAGTTTAGGGCGGAAGATATTAGATATGAAATTGTGAATGGAAGATTCAATGAATGTGGATGGAAAAAAGTTGAATGAGAAGAATTTTTTGAGATGAGTAAGTTCTGTATGAAATAACCACCATGAGGAACTGATGCGGTAAGCACGGTGTAAATAAGAAAGAATAGTGGAGGATTTGACAGTGTAAGAAATGGAACTTAGATAGTTAAAGCCTAGGAGAGAAGAAGAAGGTTTGCGGTAAACTGAAGTTGAAAAACCGGAATGAGTATGAGAAACTAAAACATCAAGAAAGGGAAGGGAATTATTAATCTGATCCTGACGAGTGAATTGTATATTAGGATGTTGCTGGTTAAGATAGTCAAAGAAAATATCAGATTGAGTTTTGGTACGGAAAAGTAAAAAACAATCATCTATATATCGTTTGTAAATTAATGGTCTGAAGGAGACAGGACATTGATTAATCCAATTAACTTCATGGAAACATAAGAAAATGTTTGCAAATGTAGGGCCTAGAGGAGAGCCCATTGGCATGCCGTCGACCTGGTTATAATACTTGTTGTTGAAGGAGAATATGGAATTGTTAACTGTAAGGGAGAGGAGTTGTTTGTTGAGTTCATTCTGTTGTTGCAGGAAATATTGAAAATGGATTTATAATAATCCGAAACGTCTATTTATCATGATTATTAAAGTTTATAATTTTTATGCATTATGTTGCTACCTACGATATTAGCATTATGCTTCATATATATATATATATATATATATATATATATATATATATATATATATATATATATATATATATATATATATATATATATATATATATATATATATATATATATATATATGATAATTATGCTCTCCGATTTATTGTGGAGTGTTTGTAAGAAGTTGCCATGGAAACCGATTTGCCAAAATATTTAATAAAGGTTTTTCCTAATATAAATTTCTTTTTTTTTTTTTTTTTTTTTTTTTTTTTTTTTTTTTTTTTTTTAAAGAATTTTGTACATTTTTTACTTTTATTATTTTACATGAATTCCAATCTTCTATTTTTATTTTATTATATTTAAGTAATATTTTGCATATTTTCTATTTCCATAACTTTTTATTTTCCTTTTTATTTATTTTTGTAAATATTTATTTAATGGTTTATGAAATTTGTGTTTTCTAATGAGTCAAGTGACGCTTTTTGATGTTTCTCGCTTTATGGGAATTTTGGGACTTTTTTTCTATTACATTTCAATCGAGTTTTATTTTTGAAAATTGAGTTTCACTCTTTTTACGAGTTTTTATAAAGTCAGTTTTTTTTTTTGTTTTTTTTTTTTTAATGAAATTTTATTATGTGACTGCAATTTTAAACCTAAAAATTAATTTTCACAGAATTAAATAGGTTTGAAGCAGAACTTCAAATTACATAAAAAAGTTGATATTTCAGTATATAATATATATTATGTTAAAAAATTTATCTGTACTATTCCACTGAACGGCGAAATTAAACTAAATAAATAAATAAATAAAAACTAAAATCTTTTATCCCCTTTTTCTTGTTTTTTTGTTTGTTTTTTTTTTCTTATAAACGCCATTTTTTGTTTTTTTCATTTGTTTTTTATGGTTGCGGATGACATGAGCTCAAAAATTTAAAATAAATTCTTTGCTTCCTTCATTCACTTTTAACTCTAAAGTTTTAACACAATTTTGAGCATCTTCTCTTTTAATGTATTGTAAATTTAGTGTCAAGCTCCTAATCTTTTTTGCTTCTATTTACCCTAAATATATATATATATATATATATATATATATATATATATATATATATATATATATATATATATATATATATATATATATAATCGGTTCCTGCCGATTTTATTTAATATTGTCAAAAAAAGTTTAAACTTAATGATAAAAATGCATGTCACACGAACATTTGTCTACGCTATCCCGAACACCCCGACCTGTGACTGGTGGGAAAAATAAAATATTTCTAAATGTTGTAGTGGTCCTGAGAACTGAAAAGGCAGCGTATTCTTTTTCACAGTCCTCCACACTCTTCCCTTTTGTCTTTCACTTCTGTACTATTTCAGTCTTTCTGCGAAGTAAATAAGACACGCCCTCACAGGAGTACGGACTGAGGTCATCCGAATTCCTTTTTAGTAACCGAAACAAATCGCTCTATATATATATATATATATATATATATATATATATATATATATATATATATATATATATATATATATATATATATATATATATATATATATATATATATATATATATATATATAAATATATTAGTGATAGGCGAATCCGGATTTGGAGGTTTTATTCGCGGATTCGGATTCTAGAATTTAGAAATGTTTGGATTCGGATTCGATACATATTTTTTCTTTCAATTCAAACTTGTTTCAAGAAATGCCTTGTCAGCATTTCTTAACGTCACAGACTCAAGCGTTTTAAAAAGACTTGTAATCAAAGTTGACAAACTTTTGGTAACTAAACTGATCGTTTGAAAATTCTACTTTAAAAATTGGAATTTCAAAACCGTAACAAACTTTTTTTCCAATTTACTGCGAAGAAATATCATGAAGTCTACATGTTGACTTATTGAGGGTAACTAGAATTCTGGCAATTCTCATTTGAAGATGGTAGACCAGATATCGTAGAAGTTGAATATCTTCGACATTTTGGAACTACTAGAATTTGTGGCCTAAATATATTTTTATCTTATAGTACACTGTCTCCAAGGGTAAAATTACTACTTCACGGTTATAAAATACTGGAGTCCCTTCCCTGTAGACAATATTCCTGTGCTATGTGTGTGTATCTTCAAATTTGTAGACCCAGTAGTCTAGTCATAGTATCACCTACATTTTTTATACAAAACTCTTTCAAAGAGTTGACAACAATGTTTCTTACTTTTTGACTCTTTGTTATTCATTTTCCACAACGATAGAGTGATTCTGTTTCTTTGTCGGTGTAAAATTCTGTTTCTTTGTCAGTGTAAAATTTTAGTTTGACTTTACAAACATTATAGAAAGACTGATAAAATAATAGATCATATGAATTTAACGGTCTTTTGTTGGAATTTTATGTCTTTAATAAGGAGAAAATTTAAAAAGTATTAAAATTTAATTAAAGGTAACGACACCATAAAATTTATCTGCAACAAATTTATTATATATATATTATATATATATATATATATATATATATATATATATATATATATATATATATATATATATATATATATATATATATATATATATATATATATATATAGGAAGTTGCAAAATAAGGAGGTACAAAATTTAACAATGTGAAGGGAAGGGCAAGTTAGGTGTATGTTATTTTATACATATGTGTCGGCAAATGTTTAATTTACAAGGTATATCTTGTATTAGTTTTAAAGAAAATTCTCGAACGTTCCAGGATATGTGTACAGCATGGTAAGGTTGGGTAACACGTATCGTCTAACAAATGTGGAAATGGTCGACATACACCTAGCGTATGGCGGTGCAAATGATAATGCAAGACTTGCAGCAGGGATATACCGAGATCGTTTTCCCAATCGTTATGTTCTCAGTTCTCAAAGGTTCACAAGCCTGCACCAAAGACTGAGTAAATCAGGAACATTCGGAGATTATAGAGTAGATGTCGATCGCACAAGGGAGATGCGTCTGCGTATTACGGAAGTGATTTTCTTCATATTCGTCACCACACACGTACGAGCACCAGCGTCGCTGCAGCAGATATAGGGATTGGAGATCATACTTTAGTGTGGCGTGTATTGAAAGATAGTCGTTTCATTCATATCACTTTCAGAGTCTACAGGATATGCAACTTGAAGATTACGGTCCACGAGTGCAATTCGCGCAGTTTTTTTCTGGACCAGGAGGTAAATGAGGCAAACTTCTCTGAATAAGTACGGTTCACAGATAAGATGTATATCAGGCGTGATGGTGTGTTTATTTTGCGTAATAATCACGATGGCACATAAACAACTCACATGTCGTGCGTCAACAAGGATATCAACAACACAGAGGTGTGAATGTTTGGGCTGGTATCACACATAACCACATTATTAAACTATACATTCTGTCAACACCTCTCACTTGAAATACATACAGAATATTTATTTGGAGAGTACTTCTCGGATTATTAGAAGATGTACTCTTAGCTATCTGCAGACGAATATGGAACCAACAAGACGGGGGACTCCAGCACATTTTCACATTGGAGTAAGAAATTACTTGGATGACCAATTTCCAAAATCAATGGATTAGAGAAAGTGATCTAGTGTCCTAGTCTACGAGGTCTTCAGATGGATATGAATAATCTTGATTTCTGTTATTGGGGGTACATGAGTTGCCTCATTTATGACACAAGTGTCGAGTCAGAGGAGATTCTCGTAGCAAGAATTGCGGTAGTTTCTGCAGATATTCCCAATGGGCCAGGCATCTTCGAAAGCATAAAACAGTCCCTACGACGTACTAGACACTTCGAACAGTTATTGTAAATAATGGTTGGGAACAATAAATGTTACGTTTGCCAATATGTGCTTGATTTTCCATCTTATACCTATGATGAAGAGTGTACTTTGAGTTTAAGTCTGAGATCAAAGAACTGGAGAGAGAAAGGATGAGAATGCGGAAAGGCGAACCAAACGAGCCTCCTAATACAAAAAGTACGTGACTGGAAAGTTCAGAAAAGCAATGTTCATTGAAATAATTAAAGGATGAAAAGAGTGATGAAACAGAAAGAGATCTAAGAGAGTCAAGTAGGAAATCAGAGGAAATAGCAACAGTCTAACGCGAAAGTTAAAAGTTTAGGAAAAAAAATAGTATTTTCGGTTTTATAACCAAGATTATATTTGAGGAGCTACACTAACTGTTGAAGGACAAAGAAATAGTGGCTATTATTTCATTGAAAACAATAACAAAGACATTGGTGGTGGTGTAAGATGAAATCACCAAAATTATAATTTCAAAAATGAGAGATTATTATAATAGGATGTCTTATTTTGGGATTAAAATAATCAAAGAATTTAGGATGATCCGCAAAGTGTTTCTTTAGCCGAACAACCAATCCTAATTTCGAAAGCTGCCATATCCCAAGTAATAATTGGATAGTTAATGGGAGGCCTCCTCTCGGGGCTTCTTCAAGGCAATATATGTAATTGCTATATTTTCGATAGATGTGTGTAAGATACAGTGTATACATACAGTGTGTGAGTTTGGAGAGACTGTCTTATAAGAATCTACTTGTAAGGTTGAAAGGTTGTCAGAAATATTGTGTTTATAAGTGCAAAAGTGAAGAAATTCTTTTAAAAAAGTTCCATCCTTCATCCATCGCTTTTTCATGTGCAAAATCGCTTTGACGGTGCTATAAAAGCTACTCAATAATGTTTCATTATATATATATATATATATATATATATATATATATATATATATATATATATATATATATATATATATATATATATATATATATATATATATATATATATATATATATATATATATATATATTTTATTATTTTGAGATTTTTTCGTTCCTTGTGAACTTCAATCTAATCAGAAAGGTTAAAGCCAACACCAAGGGTTTCCACAAATCATTTATTATATTGTGAACGTTTCAAACCTTAACTCGGTCCGTCTTCAGCACAATCTAAGTTCTAAAAATTTTCTAATTTAAAATATAAACCAAATATAAATTCATTAACTATATATAAAATACTAAAATAATAATAATAATTGCAAAAAAAAAATAAAAATATAAGTATAATATTGATATTAAAATAACGTAAACAAAAACCAAGACAGAAGTCGAAATTTTGCAACACCAAGAAATATTAAAAAGGCTGGACTATTTTGGGAAAAAGGACTTCATCATTGTGTGAAAAGAACAGTAGAAGAAGCTTGATCATTTAAGGATGGGGAATGAGTTTTTATATATAAAGACTCCAAAATCCTACGATCAAGAAGAGAAGATGAATGTCGGAGTATGGAGAAATCGGAAGAAGAAAAAGGATGGGTATCTCCATGGTCTTTTATGGTAGAGTGCTCAGGAGAAGAAAGAGGAAGGTCAGTTCTGAAGGAAACTCCTCTATGCTTATCAATCCTCACTTTTAATTGTAGACCAGTTTGGCCTACATACACCGCATTACAGCTGGCACACTTAACTAAGTAAATTAATGAGGATCTGAGAAGCATTGGGATAGATTCCTTGTGTCTGAAGAAAGAGTGAATTGAGAGAGTTATAATTTATAAGAATAAACTGGCACTGGGGGAATGTAGTTTCAAGTATAGTAAGAATATTTTTGTTAAGTTGTGATATATATATATATATATATATATATATATATATATATATATATATATATATATATATATATATATATATATATATATATATATATATATATATATATATCACCTCCCCTCACGGAAAGAGCCCTATTTGATGAAGAGGTGTAGATCAACAAGAGAATGAAAAAAAACTAACAAGTCCCACCTAGCGCAAATTTCGTAGGTGAGCACAAACGTGGGATTTAAAGTAATTGAGATTAAATTCGGCTGGAAACACAGAAGATGGGAGTGAATTCCACAAAACAGAGGTGGATGGAAAGAAGGAGGCGTCACAGCGGACAAGCCTTGAGTTGCCTATGGGTACACAAAATTTATTTGCAGACAATGCACCCCTTGTGCTACGAAGCCGTCGTAAAAGCGGAGGAATAGGAGTGGACAGTTCCCTCGAGCATTTGCATCTGCAGTACCTGTGAAAAGAAAAAAGGCATCAACGTCACGTCGCAAAGATAACTGGTCAATTGAATTAGAATGAGCGAAACAATTTATAAGTCTTTTAGCCTTTGACTCAACCTTACCCAAAAGACCGGTGAAACCTGAGCAGTACTCTATACGGGGGCTGATGAGGCCCTTGTATAATTGGAGTAACTAAGAAGTAAACAATCTAGCAGCCTAAACAGAACTCCCAGATTCTTTGAGGCAACCCTAGCAACCATTGTGATGTGAGGTTTGCAAGTCATTTTTTTGTTTATGTGAAGTTCAGTGATGTTTATATTGTCAACAGGAGAGACAGGAGAACAATCGAAAGATATAAAAAAAAGTTAAAAGGTGTCTTTGAGTGGAAGATTTCAAGAAGATAAGTTTTAAAGAGTTGAATTTCACATTTTGAGACGACCCCACTGGAAAATTCTATTCAGATGAGCAATAATGGAAACGGAAAGATGAAGGCGAGAGCCAACTCTGGATGTAAAAGAGGGAGCAGATTTTAAATGAGTAGAATAAT
>SEYY01020549.1:75000-87500 GCA_009176605.1 Armadillidium nasatum | reverse complement strand
AAAGATACATCTTTTTCTCTCTCTCTCTCTCTCTCTCTCTCTCTCTCTCTCTCTCTCTCTCTCTCTCTCTCTCTCCTCTATCTCTGTATGAGTGTGGGCTCGCTTTCGAGTCTCCATTTTTGGGAGAACTCATTCTATTTCACTGGAGATATGTGTATGAGTGCAATGGGGAAGAGAGAGAGAGAGAGAGAGAGAGAGAGAGAGAGAGAGAGAGAGAGAGAGAGAGAGAGAGAGAGAGAGAGATTTCTTCTTTGAAAGTAAAACAATGATGAAAATATAAAATTTACCTTCCAAATACAGATAACTGACTCAGGGAGAACGATGTTCCAAATTTTAAATTCACATTAATTTAGTACATCTTTTTCTGCCTTCATTTCTTTGAGATGAAAGTGAGAGAGTTTTAAGATAAGAAACGTTTTAAGAAATAGTAAACAATTTTTAAGAAAACGTTTCTTTATTGACAAATCAAATAACTTTTATTTGTACTGTGAAGTTAATAATTACTGATGTATAGGAATTTTGTATGTAAATAATGCTATTTTGAATCCAACTGTTGTCATTAAACTCTCGTGCGAATTTGCACTTATATATATATATATATATATATATATTATATATATATATATATATATATATATATATATATATATATATATATATATATAATATATATATATATATATGAACTTTTATTTGGATGAAGGTTATTATTACCTATTAATTATAGCCTTTTACAATTATGCAAGGAAATACGCTTAAAATGGAAGATTTAAAAAAAAAAAAAAAAATTATATATATATATATATATATATATATAATATATATATATATATATATATATATATATATATATATATATATATATATATATATATATATATATATATATATATGAGAAAAAGAAGAAACTTGAATTTACTTTGTTAATACGCTTCGTATTGGCAAGTTCAATACATTATTAGTATATATGTATATATATATATATATATATATATATATATATATATATATATATATATATATATATATATATATATATATATATATATATATATATATTATATATATATATATATATATATATATATATATATATATATATATAGTGTTTAGCTCTCTTAGTGAAAGGCTGTGTTTTATAATTCTCTATTGCTAGTGTGTGTGTTTGTGTTTTTTTGTGTGTGTGTGTTTTTTTTTTGTGTTAAATGTGTTGTTCATTTATTTTTCTTCAGTGTTCTGTGTTTTAATTTTTTAGTGTTTTTAATTAATTATAGGTTATTTTATTGTCAGTGAACCTTGACGTCTGAAAGATAAGTATGGTTTTAATTTTTCCGTAAGTAAACTTTTACTGTTTTAAACTTGCTACTTATTTTCTTCGATGTATAAATTGAATTTCTCTAGTATAAATTTTACATCATAATTTGTTTTAATTATTATAGTTTTAATATTTTCAAAATTGATTTTAATAGTTTTAATAATTTTAATAATAATTATTTTAATTAGGTTACTGGATTGTGTGCTAGCGTGTGTGCATGTGCGCTTGCGGGAGTGAGTTAGTGTGTGCGTGAGTGCGTGCGTGTGTGCGTGTTTTTTTTTTTTTTTTTTTTTTTTTTTTTTTTTTTTTTTTTTTTTTTTTTTTTTTAAATGCCTAATTTGAGTGTTCGTGGGGCTGGGCGTAGACGGGGGCTTTCTATTACCTTTGCTAACGTGCGTGGCCTTCGATCTAATCTCGCGTCTGTTGAACACCACCTCACTACCTCTCTTCCTAACCTTTTACTTCTGTCTGAGACCCAGCTGGACAGGGATTCTTTCTCTAGCAATCTTAATGTCTCTAACTACAACTTTTTTCACAATTTCCGTCTAAATGGTGGAGTCTGTGCCTATATTAACATTAACACTCCTGTGACACGTCTCGTAAATCTAGAATCTCCTTAATTTTCTACGTTTTATGGCTTAAATTAAAATCTGTCTTCCTACTACTACAATTATCTTGTGTTTCTGCTACTGCTCCCCTAATGGAACAGATTTTCCAGTTTTTTTTTCAATATCTTACTACTACTCACGAGACTGTCACTTCTTCTCATCCAAATGCTGAAGGTCCTCTATTTAGGGGATTTCAACGTACACCACACTGAGTGGTTGGGTTCCTCTCATACTGATACAGGTGGGAGGGAGGCCAATTCATTCAGCATTCTTAACGATCTGGAGCAGTTGATTAGGGAACCCACACACATTCCAGATCGTCCTAACCAATTCTTGAATACACTTGATTTATGCTTCACCACTACTCCTTCTAGTTATAAATACACCATTTTCCCTCCTATTGGTAACTCTGACCATAATCTTATAGCTCTTAGTTATAATGCTTTCTCTCCAACAGCTCCACCATGCCCTAAACGTACTTTCTGGCACTTTAATCGGGCTAATTGGGGGGCAATGCGCCGCTTCTTTGCTAACTATTATTGGAGTGAATCTTGCTTTGTCTCGGGGACGCTTCTGTCTCTGCTGAAAAGGTAGGGGCCGTAATCCTTGATGGGATGGGCAGATTCATTCCATCTTCAACTAAATCTTTTTCTCCTCAAAATCCATGGTTCGATGGCAATTGTTCTCTTGCCCTTCGGGAGAGAGACAATGCTTATCGTGAATGGAAAACTCTCCTTCTCCTATCACTCTTACTAATTTTCATTCAGCTCGGAATCGTTGCAGGGATGTTCTTCGACGGACTAAGCGTACTTTCATTAAAAGGAAGTGCGCTGACCTCCATGGCTCTCCTACTGATAAAAATTTCTGGCCTCTTGTCAAAAATATCTCTAACAACTTCTGTAAATCTGCCTTTCCTCCTCTTATTCGCTCTGATGGTTCTGTAGCTAATACTCCTTCTGAAAAGGCTAATCTCTTCGGCCTCCTTTTTTCATCTAATTCCACCCTGCTCGATTCTGGCATTCCTCCTCCTACTCCTTCTCCTCTCAGGTGTCCCATGCCTCTACCTGTAATTACTCATGATAGGGTGCATGGGATCCTGAAATCTATGAACGTCAGGAAGGCCAGTGGCCCGGATGGCATTCCCCCTCGTGTTCTGAGGGAGTGTGCTTCCGAGTTGGCCCCTGTCCTCGTTCAGCTCTACTCTCTATGCCTTAATACTAATACTTTTCCTCTATGCTGGAAGCGTGCGTTTGTTCAGCCGATCCCGAAAAAAGGTAGCCGTTCTGACCCTTCTAACTATCGACCTATAGCTCTCACTTGTGTTCTATCTAAAATTTTTGAAACTCTCCTCAACTCTCATTTCCTGGATCATTTGGAGTCTCATTCTCTTCTCTCTGATCACCAGTATGGCTTTCGTCGCTCGAGGTCAACTGGTGACATACTTTCCTATCTTACTGATCTATGGTCTTCTGCCCTTAGGGACTTCGGGGAGTCTTGTGTGGTGGCGCTTGACATATCCAAGGCTTTCGACCGGGTATGGCATGCGTCACTACTCTCAAGCTCCCTTCCTTTGGGTTTCCTCCTTCTCTTTGCTTACTCTTGTCTAGTTTTCTCTCAGATCGTTCCATTTCGGCAGTTGTAGATGGAGCGACCTCTTCCTCCTTTTCTGTCAACTGTGGTGTTCCTCAGGTTCTGTTTTATCTCCAACCTTATTCTTACTTTTCATTAACGATCTTCTCCACTGCACTTCTAACTCTGTTCACTCTTATGCTGATGATTCAACTCTACATTCTTCTACTCATTTCAAATCTGCTCCCTCTTTTGCTTCTAGACTTGCTTCTCGTCTTCAACTTTCCGATTCTATTCTTGCCGATCTGGATGGAATTTCCCGGTGGGGTCATAGCAACCTTGTGAAATTCAACTCTTTAAAAACTCAACTTCTTTACATCTCCCTCTCAAAAACACCTCCCAACTTTCCTATCCTCTTCGATGGCTCTCCCGTCTCACCTGTAAATAACATTAACATTCTTGGTCTAAACATAAACAACAAACTGTCTTGGAAACCACATATCACAATGGTTGCTAAAGCTGCCTCTAAGAAGCTGGGAAGTTCTGTTCAGGTTGCGAGAATTTTTTTTTCATCTGAGCAGTTACTCCAAATATATAAGGGTCTTATTCGCCCTTGTATGGAGTACTGTTCTCACATTTGGGGGGGCTCGGGTTCCTCCTCTCTTCTGGATAGGGTTGAGTCTAAGGCTAAAAGATTAATAAACTGTCCCCTACTTTCAAACTCTCTTGACCCTCTCTCTCTGCGACGTGACGTTGGCGCGCTATCTCTTTTCTACAGGTACTACAATGGCAAGGTGCTCGAGGGAATTGGCCTCTCGCATTCCTCCACCGTTGCGTCGTCCTCGTTGCACGATGGGTGCCCTGCTTTCGCACCAATTTTGTGTGGACGTAGGGAATCCCAGGCTAGCCCGTTGTGGTACCTCCTTCTTTCCAGCCACCTCTATTCTGTGGAATTCTCTACCATCTTCTATTTTTCCAACTGTATTTAATCTTCCACTCTTCAAGTCTTCCGTCTGCGCCCACCTGAGGGCTGTGCGTTAGGTGTGTGTGTGTTTGTGTGAGTTTTGTCCTTGTGTGTGTGCCCCCTCCTTGAAAAGGGCTCTGCCCGTGAGTGGTGGCGTTTTGTAAAAAAAAAAAAAAAAATATATATATATATATATATATATATATATATATAATATATATATATATATATATATATATATATTTACTTAAATAAATGCGTTTTCCCTGAAAAACTGTCATTTTAAGCGTATTTCCATGCAGAATTTTAAAAGGCTATAATTAATAAGTAATAATAACCTGCATCCGAACAAAAGTTATTTGCTTTTTCTATAAAATAATCAACTTTAATTGTGAATGGTGGTAGCCTTGGAGCAACGAACCTCTGATCTTTCACGAATTTCAAATTGGGGAAGAGAAATCATAATTGTTTTCAATGACTCAAAAACTCAGTTCCTCCATTTCTCCACTCGATATTATCTTCCACACAACTCTGATATATTCCTCGAAAACACAACTCAAGCCTTCATTTGTTCTTAATATTCTCAGTGCATCTTTTTCTCGAGATCTTTCTTGGAAAGATCACATTACTTCTCTTTCTAAGCAAGCTTTTAAGAGGTTGAGTGTTCTGAGGCGCTTTCGTGATTTTTTTACCCCACCCCAGTTGCTTGTTCTTTATAGGGTGTTGTTTCCCCCTGCATGAAGTATGCTTCAGACATCTGGGGTGGTTCCACTCATACAACTCTTCTGGAGAAGGTGGAGTCTCGGGGTTTTCGTCTCATCAACTCTCTCGCTCTCACTAACTCTCTCTCCAATCTCTTTCTGCCCTTCGAATTGCTGCGTCACTCTCTCTATACTATCGCTATTACAACGGACATTGCTCTTCTGAACTCTCACATCGCATACTTTCTCCATTGAGGAGAGGACTGTTTTCCCATCTTCCTTTGACTTGCACACTTCCAAACGCTGCGTATATGGACATGTCAGCTTCTAACGACCAGGATAACATTTTTCCAACTCCGGTGGAAATTGATATTCCTCCGGCTTCTGCTCACCGTAAGCGATATATATATATATATATATATATATATATATATATATATATATATATATATATATATATATATATATATAATATATATATATATATATATATATATATATATATATATATATTAATGTTAATACATTAATGGGTGCTGAGATGGGTATCTTGGACCACTCCTTCGTAGTGGTGAGAGTAAAATTAAAGGGGATAGGGAGAAGGTGGTGGAGGTGATGCTAGCGGAAAGGCTGGAAAAGGAGGGGAAGAGAGAAGAAGCCTTTATGGAAAGGATAAGGGAGAGGTAAGGGGGAAATGGAAGAAGAATGGAGTTTATTGAATGGAGCATTATTAGAGGTCGCTAGAAGGGTGTGTGAAGAACAAGGGGTTTTAGAGAGGGTAGAGGATGTATGGACCAGGTGTTTACACTGAGGATGATTGGTGAGAAATTGAGTGAAGAAGGTTAAGTGGGGTGTGTATGCTTTATAGATTTGAAGAAAGAGCATGACAGGTTATGTAGGAGGAAATTGTTTTAGGTACTGAGAGAGTGGTAGAGAGTAATAGAGAAATTATTGAAACGGATCAAAACATTTTATGAAAATTGTAGAGCGAGGGTGAGGGTGAAGAGGAAACTTGTTGATTGGTTTATCGTGGGAGTTGGGTTGAGACAGGGGTGGGTTATGTCGCCATGGTTGTTTAATTAGTGGATAGATGGTGTAGTTAAGGGGGAATTAGGCTGAGAAGTATGGAGGGTAATTGGAAGTAAATGTCTTGCTCTTTGCACATGATACTGTGTTGGTGGCGGAATCTGGGGAAAGTTGAGAATGCTGGTTTGAGAATTTATGCGGAAATACGCAAGCAAAAGATTGAGAATATATCAAGCAAAAAGTTAAGTAATGAGGGTTGGGGTGGGATGAGGTGTTGAGAGGGGAAGAATGGGATAGTGTGGAGGTGGGGGGAGATAAATTGGAGGAGGTGGAAAAATTTAAATATCTGGGAATGTGCGGTGGAGGGAAAAGAGAGGATAGAAACGGAAATAAAGCATAGTGGTTCAAAGAATGAGAGCAATCGTCGGACTAAGGCAAATATGGACAAAGGCGAGAATATCGAAAGAAATTAAGGTTCGAATGTTTGAGTGCATGTGTTTGCCATCTGTATTGTGTGGGTGTGAAACGTGGATGATGAACGCTCAGGTGAAGAAAAGATTGAATGTGTTTGAGACAAAGAAATTTGGAACGATAAGTGATTTGAGAAGAGTAGGGAGGATTAGAAACGAAAGAATAATGGAAATGTGTGATCGGAGAAGGGGAATGGTAGATATAGCAGAGAAGGGTGTACTATGGTGGTTTTTTCATGTATGAGTAATGATGAATGAGGATAGGATGGTGTGGATTCTTAAATCCGAGGTTGAAGGAGGAAATGGGAGGGGAGGGCCAGGGTGGAGATGGATGGATGGGTGGAGTAAGGAACATTTTGGAGAGAAGAGGTTTGAGCATAGACGTAGGACAGAGAGCTGCAGAGGACAGAGTGAAATGGAGGGCGGTGGTAAGGGAGGGGGGTTGAAAAGTGAGGTTTGTTTGTGCGTGTGTGAAGGAATTATGTTGGGAACCACCCCACGAGAGTGGCAAATGTGAAAAGCGAATATATATATATATATATATATATATATATATATATATATATATATATATATATATATATATATATATATATATATATATATATATATATATATATATATATATATATATATATATATATTATATATATATATATATATATATATATATATATATATATATATATATATATATATATATATATATTATATTTTTTTTTTGGATACCGATACCAAATTTTTACCGATACCGATACCGATACCGATACCTAAAAATTACCAGATACCGATACCGATACCGATACCGGTATCGGTATCGGAAAATATGCCGATACTACTACCGATACCGATACTTTACTCTTATCCAAAAATTTTGCCGATACCGATACCGATACTGAAAAGGTCGATACCGATACCGATACCGATACCGGTATCGGAAAATATGCCGATACTTGCCGATACCGATACCGATACCGATACCGATACTTCACTCCATCCCTAATATATATATATATATATATTAGGGATGGAGTGAAGTATCGGTATCGGTATCGGTATCGGCAAGTATCTGCATATTTTTAAGTATCGGTATCGGAAAAAATTTTGTACGAGTAAAGTATCGGTATCGGTATCGGTATCGGTAGTGGTATCAGCAAGTATCGGCATATTTTTATGTATCGGGTATCGGTATCGGTATCGGTATGGGTAAAAATTTTGGTATCGCTCCATCCCATTATATATATATATATATATATATATATATATATATATATATATATATATATATATATATATATATATATATATATATATATATATATATAATATATATATATATATATATATATATATATATATATATATATATATATATATATATATATATATATATATATATATATATATATATATATATATATATATATATATATATATATATATATATATATATATATATATATATATATATATATATATATATATATATATATATATATATATATATATATATATATATATATATATATATATATATATATATATATATATATATATATATATATATATATATATATATATATATATATATATATATATATATATATATATATATATATATATATATATATATATATATATACAAATAACAAAGCAGCCAAAGTAAAATTTAAAAATATTTATTGTTAAAAATAATAAAGATACAGTAGTTTGAAGTACAAAAATTTAAAAACTAAAACAAACCTTTTGTATAATCAAAGAATATAAAAAATGAGAATAAAAAAGATTAAAATTAATTAGATAAAGTAAAAGAGGGGAATATTTTGTATTTCCTGAATTGAAAAGTAATCTAATGAAAATTTGCATTTATAAATCATATTTGTATTCGACTCCGAAAATAGAAATTTTATTTCCTAGAAATTAATATTTAAAATGAAATAAAGGTTTACGACCTGGGGAAAGGAGTTCTGGGACGAGTCTGCAGGATATATATCCCCCGACAGGTGTATATATTTGAAAATTACTATTGAAGTGTTCTTTAACTATAAACCAAATTTCAATAACAGAGTTTTTTTTTGCACATTTTTTTTCATTTTTTTTTGCATGTATAGTGCTTTTAATGGCAATTTCATTATTTTCATAGTTATTTAAATAATTTCTTGAAGATAATATTCATGGATCATTGCATTAAATTGAGCTTCATATCTTTTCACTATCAGAAATTTATTTGAATTTTTTTTCCTGAAAGTTGCTTCAACGACATATTCATCTCATCCACCCATGTATGAAGTACTGCTTTTATGTCTGGGGTAATACTTGAATCAACTAAATTATAAGGCCATAGGTTTAATATTATTCCCGCCCTTATAAATGATCCTGACTCCTCATTTTATAACTCGACATTGACATCCTGTCATTTTCTATAAATATCACAGCGGCAGGTTGTTTCCTGCTGGCGGTCAGTAGTCCATCAACTTTGCTGTGCCCTTGTAAAAATAGATAGGCGGAATCTTTACACGTTCCTGTGAGGAGAGTGTCAACTTCGGGCTTTCCCTTGGTAATACCTCCACCTTTCTTGCTGCTTCAGTTTTATAAAACTTTTCTTTCATCTGTTTCTCTTTCTGTGGATAAGATCTAACTTTCTTAAATGAACGCACTTCGGCTCTTCCACGATAAGTTCTCCTGAGGGTTAAAACAGATGAGATTTTATCTGTTTTATTTTATTTTGTCTTTCTTTTTGAAAGAATTTTCTATAAGTAATGGCATATATATATATATATATATATATATATATATATATATATATATATATATATATATATATATATATATATATATATATATATATATATATACACTATTAAAATAGTAGAGTTATAATCACTCGTTTATATGTATTATTTGTTATTTTATTTAAAATAATATATATATATATATATATATATATATATATATATATATATATATATATATATATATATATATATATATACATCCTCTGGTGGCCAAAGGTCAGAGGACTACCAATATTCAACTGAGTAGGGAAAATATCAATATAGGAATTCAGTTAAATGCGAACATGTTCCGATACACGAAGTTTGAAGGTGTGCAAGTCAAAGGAAGTTGGAAAAATAGATAAAGGAAGGGAGTGTATTACAGACTTTACCGATAAAGCAAATGAAAGATTGAGCGTAGTGGTTAAGTCTAGGGTCGGAGAGTTGGACAGAGAAAGGATGAGACTGTGAAGAAAGTCGTGTCGCACGAGCCCATCTCAATGGAGGAGGTATACAACTGGAGAGTTCTGAAGAGCAGTGTCCATTGAATAGTAATAGTATAAAGAGAGTGACTCAAAAATCCAACTGGTAGAAAGAGATTGCAGAGAGTTAGTGAGAGCAAAGTAATTAATAAAAGGAAAAGCCTTGGACCCTACCCTTTCAAAGAGAAACAGATGGGCATGTGTCTAGAATGGATGAGTGAAACCACCCCAAATGTGTGAGGCATACTCTATACAGGGGCAAACAATGCTCCTATAAAGAGCAAGCAGCTGCTGGAGTAGAGTTAAAAATTCTGAATGCTCCACAGAACATCCAACCTCTTAGAAGCTTGTTTAGAAGGAGAAGTAATGTGATATTTCAAAGAAAGATCACGAGAAATTAATACACCAAGAATAATAAGGACCGATGAAGGTTTGAACTGTGCTTTCGAAGAAGATGTCATAGTTGTGTGGAAGGTTATATCGAGTAGAGAGATGGAGGAACTGAGCTTTGAGGCAGGCAAAATGACCATGTTTTCCCGGCCCCAATTTGAAATATGAGAATGATCAGAGGTTAGTTCTCAAAGGTCACCCCCCCCCCCTGAATCTATGAAATGCTGCTGGGAGAGGCGTTTTCCAAATTGAAAGGAGTAAGTTATAAAGCTTGGAGTCAATCGACATAGAAGTGGATAGGTGATGAAGTAATAGAGAGAAGTTCATAAATGAAAAACAGGAAAACAGTTGAAGATAGGACGGATCCATGAGGAACACTACTATTAATATATTTAAAGGAAGATCGATGGAGGTCTACAACAGCTGCTATAGAATGACCGGAAATGAATTCAGAGAGAATGCCATAGGTAGAAGGATAGATTTCGAAAGAAGGAAGTTTGAAAATCGAAGCATTGTGCCAGACTCTATCGAAGGCTTTTGATATGTCCACCACGACAGCGAAAGGCTCACTGAAATGCCGAAGAGCGGAAGACCAAAAGTCAGAAAGAAGGGAAAGAAGATAACTAGTAGAGCGTTCTTTACGAAAGGTATACTGGCGATCAGAGAAAAGCTTAGAAGAATTGAGATGTTTCCAAATCTTCCTGTTAAATATAGATTCTAAGACTTTAGAAAGAAAATAGGTTAAAGAAATAGGTCGATGGTTAGAGGGTTGGGAAGGGTCTCCTCTCTTATGCACAGATTTAATGAGCACACGCTTCTAGCAAGAAGAGGAGGTCGAAGTAGAGGCACAGAAATAAAATAGTTTATGAAGGCAGGGCGCAAGCTCGGAAGAACAAGTTTTGAGAACCTCAGGAAGGATACCATCAAGACCTTAAGACTTCTTAATGATAAGGTCAGATAGAGCAGAAACTACTTCTTTAGAAGAAATTATAATATTAGGCATAAGTGAGATGAAGGGGGTTGAATGAAGAGGTATAGGTCAGAAATCATTTAAGGTAGAATTATAGGCAAAAGTTTGAGCTAAAAGTTCAGCTTTAGTAGAAGGCAAAACGCCAGTTGTTGTCGTGAAAAGATACAAGAGGAGAGAAAGAGGAAGAAGAAAAGTCAGAGTTAACAATTTTTTAAATGCCAGAAAGGGTGTGAGAAGGAGGGACAAGAAATATTATTGCATTTTCGAAGGAGAAATGAAATTTTTGGCATTGTGAAGAATAGATTTTGTCCTATTCCGGGATGAAACATAAATTGAATAAGTTTCTGGAGTTTGAGGACGACGGTATTCCTGAAGGCAGTATCTCTGCGGCGAATAGCACGAGAACAAGTATGGTTAAACCAAGGTTTGCTAGGTTTAGTTTTAAGGAAAAAATATGGAAAGTACGCTTCAATGCTGGAGAGAATCACAGCGGTTATGCACTCTGCACACTACGAGAGATCCTTCCCACGGAAACAGTAATCATTACATTGGAAATCAGAGTACAACCAAAGTCAGAGCAGTTAGCAGCACCGAAGTGCCTCAAAAATGTCTCATCCTGGCCCCGTTCTTGAGGAAGACTTGAATAGACGGAACAAGATACAGATAAGAAGATGGTCGAATGAACCCACAGACGGGTGGTAAGTTGTACCAGTTGCTCAAGGTTGATTTCAATAGAAAAGTCGTAGGCGAGTCCACCATCTGGATCATGAGAATTAAATGAGAGCCATTGGCTGTGGTGAACATTGAAATCACCTAAAATGATGATTTCGGAGAAACGGGATAAAGAATAAAGAATGTGCTCTATTTTGGAGTTTAAATAGTCGAAGAATTTTTTATAGTAAGTAGAATTATGTGATAGGCAGAACAAATAAATTTAGTTTCAGAATTGCAAGAGAGTTTTAAGTCATAAAGTAGAGAATTCAGAAGACTCCAAATTATAGTCAAGAGAACAAACAACATCGTTGTGCACATGTGGAACATCATCCTTTGGCTAAAAATTGAAGATGAAGACAATAGGAGATAACAGAGTAGAGTTTACTGTCATCACACTCAGACACCTGAGTTTCGGTTAAGAACAAGATATAAGGTCTAGAAGAAGAGTGATTGTTTTTTACAAAGGGGGATTTAGTAAAAAAACCGTGAATGTTGCAGAAATTATTTCTTTATATAT
>SEYY01020549.1:57500-60000 GCA_009176605.1 Armadillidium nasatum | reverse complement strand
AACAAATGAATGCATTATTTTTTCCTAATACCAAAGCAATTAAGATGAACACTGCTTTCTCTCTTTTATTTATTGGTGCCAAATGAATCATACACAGAAAAGTTTGTAGAATTTCCTTTGTTTTGGTTTTCATTTATTGACTGCTTCGTTATTTTCTTCATATGCACTGCAGGAACAATTTGAAACACTTTTCCTTAACTATTTTCTCCAATTCTTTTAAAACAAACGTTATCTATATAGAGTGCGTATTAAGGAATTTTTATTTTTAGTGAGAATGAGGCTTCCAAATCATTTCACTTTCTATTTCATATGGATCCTTCAATGTCTTCCCGTCAGAATTGGAAGATAAAATATAATCTTAAACATTCTGACCATGTAACACTGTTAAGTAAAAACATGACGTATAAATATTGCAAATATTAAAAAAAAAAAAAAAAAAGTTTTCAAGTTCAAATTTATTTCAAGAGGATTTTGTTACATGTTCATTCTGCTCTTAATAAAAAAATTCTGAATTTTTTTTTTGTTTTCATTTATCAAAAGTTTTCAGCAAGTTAAATTCATATTTAATAGCTATTAAAATTAATTAAAAAGAAAAGTTTTATATATATATATATATATATATATATATATATATATATATATATATATATATATATATATATATATATATATATATATATATATATATATATATATATATATATATATTATATATATTTATATTCTAAATAATATTCTCGAAAAAAAATCAAGCATATTCGGTTCAAATTCTATAAAAAAAAAAATAAAAATAAAAAAAAAAAAATAATACAAGATTTTGGGGCACAAATAATTCTTACCTAACCCAATTAAATCCAAACGGCGCATCACACAGTTAGAGGAGTAAAAAGTTATATAAATTAGAGTAAACGTTTTGGTAATTAATCCGAGTCTTTTCGAGAAAAATAAATATTTTTGACCCAAATTTCAGATCTTTTTTTTTTCGATTTTTAGTGATCTAAATAGAATAAAGTAATATATAAGAATAATGTAAAAAAATAGCAAAGAGTATGATTGTATCGTCTGCTCTTATTCTCTATTGTAGTATTTTAGTTTTCTCTCTGACAGAAGACCCCATCTTCGTCATGAGTTATCCGCCTTCCTCTTGAAATCTTCGCCTTTATTTGAAGCTCTCCAGGAAACTCATTAAGATTGGTTATATGATCTTCATTGCACCAAAATTCGATTTCGATCTCGATTTTGATGGTCATTAACTGACGTAAACTAGTTTTGGATTCCGCTGGGGCCTATCCCCTCTACCCTTTCCTCTCTCCCCATTGGACTCTTCAATTCTTAATAATCAAAGATGAAGAATTGACCTGGAATCACATTTCTTGACGGGACAACAAATTGGTGCAACTATATTTGGACAAGGACCAATTCTTCAGCCGTCTCGAGTTACAAGTCCAGCCTCCTCAGTGCCTTAGTGTATTCCAATCAACAGGATAAACTATTTTTAGATTTTTTTTCTTTCAAAATATAAAAATAAAATTTAAAAAAAAAAAACATAAGTTCTAAACCAGTAAAAGGATTTAGCGTTTGTCGGTTTTGAAGACCAGGAAATTTTGAACTGAAATATAAAACATTTAAAAGTTTTATTCCTCTGAACACAAAAGTAATAATATCTTGAAAATAAAAATTGTTCCTCAAATTTAAAGTAACCTTATCATATTTTCATATTTAGAATACTTATAAATAGGGCAAGGTGTACTTTAGTATACAAAAAATGTATGCAAGGTTATCACAATGGGTACATTTTCCAGAAATTATATATCTCTACAGATGTCAAAATCACTGAAAACGTAGTTGTATTTTGAATTCAGTGGCTAAAAAATTTAATAGTCAGCAGTAAGTCAAATGTTTGTGTATGTGATTTGTGTACAGATGTTTGTAAGTGTATGTGTAGGTAGCATATATACATATGCAAATAATTTTTTTAAATTATCATAGAAGTTATGTGCATTTTATTCACTGATGATCATGAAATTGGCATAACGGTACATTAAACCATATAATTGAAGTTTTGAATGCACGATTTCCAGGAACAAACTATCTCATCAGGACTGCCAACATTACAGCGATCATTAACACACTCATTTACACTCAATAAAATACCAAACACACTATTTTGCCCTATTAAGGTATATTAAAAACTCTATAACCCAATTCTTTTGAGCAGAGTTGAGCTATAAACTATTAAAAGAAGTTAGCACTCCCAAACAAGTTTATATCTCACAGCAAGTTACCGCCCACATATATTATTAATGAAGAGAAAGAAAAACAAACTTCAGAGGGAGTGAATTTCTGGGGGGAATAATGAAGAACGAGAAGGGTAGAGGGGGGGAGGGAACTCAGATCAATAAGAGAATGTCTGTGGATTGGTTCATTTCAATCCTCTGAGGATTTAGGGTTAATTTTAAAAAGGGTTCAGAGTCATTACTGTAATTTTTAAAAGCCATTT
>SEYY01020549.1:50000-55000 GCA_009176605.1 Armadillidium nasatum | reverse complement strand
TTTTGCCGACAACAAGCAACATTAAACTCTGAAATCACTTATTAAGGTCTTAATAAATATTACACGTGTCGATATATCGATATTTCATTTGAAATTGCTTTGGGAAAAGATTTATCTATATACGTTTCGATTTAAAATGACCTTTTCCTTTATATATATATATACGAGTATATATATATATATATATATATATATATATATATATATATATATATATATATATATATATATATATATATATATATATATATATATATATATATATATATATATATATATATATATATATATATATATATATATATATATATATATATATATATATATATATATATATATATATATATATATATATATATATATATATATATATATATATATATATATATATATATATATATATATATATATATATATATATATATATATATATATATATATATATATATATATATATATATATATATATATATATATATATATATATATATATATATATATATATATATATATATATATATATATATATATATATATATATATATATATATATATATATATATATATATATATATATATATATATATATATATACCTTCTTATCTCCGCATCCTCTTCTATCTCTTCAAGTCTTCCGCAGGAAAGACCCACTTCTACTGAAAGGAAACGTTTGTGACATTTCGGTGCCGCAAGCTGGTCGGACTTGCGGTCGTACTTCTTTGATTTACCATGGAATGATTATTGCTTCCGTGGGAAGGGTCCCTCGGAGTGTGCAGAACGCATTACTGAGGTGATCCTTTCTGGCATGGAGGCGTACATTCCATTTTCTTTCCCTTCTACTAAACCCAACAAACCTTGGTTTAACTCTACTTGTTCTCACGCTATCCGCCGCAGGGATGCTGCCTTCAGGGATTACCGTCGTCTTCAAACTCCAGAAACTCATGCAACTTATATTTCATTTCGGAATCATGCAAAATCTATACTTCGTAACACCAAAAACTCTTTTCTCCGTAAAAACTGCAATAATCATTCTGGTTCCTCTTCCTCACGCTCTTTCTGGCATTTTGCAAAAAATGTCAACTCTAACTTTGCTTCTTCCTCTTTCCCTCCATTAGTATCTTCCGACGGCACAACTGCCGTTTTACCTTCTTCTAAAGCTGAACTCTTCACTCAAACTTTTGCCTCTAACTCTACCTTAGACGATTCCGGAGCTATTCCTCCTCCTTCAACCCCCTCCAACTCATTTATGCCTAAAATTAGAATTTCTTCTAAAGACGTTATTTCTGCTCTCTCTGACAAATACTAAGAAGGCGTACGGTCCTGATGGTATTCCTCCGGTGGTTCTCAAAACTTGTGCTTCCGAGCATGCACCCTGCCTTGGTAAACTATTTCGCCTTTGCCTTTCTACTTCAACCTTCCTTTCTTGCTGGAAACGAGCGCTCATTCAGCCTGTGCCGAAGAAGGGGGATCCCTCTCAGCCCTACAACTACCGTCCCATTTCTTTAACCTCCGTTCTCTCTAAAGTTTTCGAATCTATCCTTAACAGGAAGATTTTTAAACATCTCAATTCCCCTAATCCTATCTCTGATCGCCAGTATGGGTTTCGTAAGAAACGCTCTACTGGTGGATTTCTTTCCCTTCTCTCTGACTCTTGGTCCTCCGCTCTTCGGCATTTCGGTGAATCCTTTGCTGTCGTGCTAGACATATCGAAAGCCTTCGATAGAGTCTAGCACAAAGCTTTGATTTCAAAACTCCCCTCTTTCGGTATCTATCCTTCACTCTGTGATCTTCTCTCTAATTTCCTTTCCGGTCGTTCTATTGCAGCTGTTGTAGACGGCCACCGTTCTTCCTTTAAACCTATTAACAGTGATGTTCCTCAGGGTTCTGTCCTATCCCCAACACTTTTTCTACTTTTCATTAATGATCTTCTTTCTATTACTTCATCTCCTATCCACTCCTATGCTGATGACTCCACGCTTCATTACTCCTTTCAATTTGAAAGACGTCCATCCCAACAACAGTTATTAGACTCGCGAAGGGTAGCCTTGGAGGAACTAACCTCTGATCTTTCACGTATTTCCAATTGATGCAGAGAAAACATGGTCTTTTTCAATGGCTCAAAAACTCAGTTCCTCCATCTCTCCACTCGACACAATCTTCCATACAACTATGATATCTTCTTCGAAAACACACAACTCACACCTTCATCTGTTCTTAATATTCTCGGTGTTTCTTTCTCTCGTGATCTTTCTTGGAAAGATCACATTACTTCTCTCTCTAAACAAGCTTCTAAGAGGTTGGGTGTTCTGAGGCGCCTTCAGAATTACTTCGCACCACCTCAGTTGCTTGCTCTGTATAGGGGTGTTGTTCGTCCCTGTATGGAGTACGCTTCACACATCTGGGGTGGCTCCACTCATACAGAATTTGCTTGAGAAGGTAGAGTCTAGGGCATTTCGTCTCATCAACTCTCCTGCTCTTACTAACTCTCTCCAATCTCTTTCTACCAGTCGAATTGTTGCGTCACTCTCTCTATACTATCGCTATTACAACGGACACTGCTCTTCTGAACTCTCTCTTCGCATACCTCCTCCATTGAGAAGAGCCCGGGCTACTCGACTTTCTACACAGTCTCATCCTTTCTCTGTCCAACTCTCTGACCCCAGACTTAACCGCTATGCTCAATCTTACATATACTCTACTGGTAAAGTCTGGAACACACTCCCTTTATCTGTTTTCCCAACTTCCTTTGACTTGCATACTTTCAAACGCCGTGTATCTGGACACGTCGGCCAACATCGACCTGGATAGAATTTTTCCAACTCCGGTGGAATATAGTAGGCCTCCGGCCTTTGCCCGCCGGAGGAGATATAATAATATATATATATATATATATATATATATATATATATATATATATATATATATATATATATATATATATATATATATATATATATATATATATATATATATATATATATATATATATATATATATATATATATATATATATATATATATATATATATATATATATATATATATATATATATATATATATATTATATTATACAGGGTGTCACAATCGCAATCTGCCCCATATATGTGTTTATGTACTTTGATATCCATAAACGCATATCTGAGTCAAAACTAGTGGATATATATATATATATATATATATATATATATATATATATATATATATATATATATATATATATATATATATATATATATATATATATATATATATAAATAGAGAGAGAGGAGTGAGAGAAAGAGAGAGAGAGAGAAATATAAAGAGGAGGACAGGAGAGCTTGAAATTCAATAAAAATTAACTTAAATCATTCGAACCCTTCGGAACTTCACTTGATTTATTTTCATTTCCCTAAAAATGCATTGAAAATGATGATCATTATTTTGAGTATCGTTACTTAAAATATGAACATAAATTTTAGCTTCCTTAATTTTGTTTCTGAGGGTGAATCTCTCCTAATTTGACCATCCCTCCAGGCAGACAAATAATTAAGCAAACTCAGTTTTCTTTCGTTTTGCATCATTTGTAAATGCATTTTTTATTAGACTTTGTGTAATGGAACTCTGTTATTATTTTTATTAAGAGAAATTTTACTTTATCATTGTTAAAGATTCTAATATGGATAAATATTGGATTTGTGTCTAGGTGAGCAATGTGTTCTCATCTATCAAATGACGAACAAGGGAGATTCGGGAAAGGATATATATATATATATATATATATATATATATATATATATATATATATATATATATATATATATATATATATATATATATATATATATATATATATATATATATATATATATATATATATATATATATATATATATATATATATATATATATATATATATATATATATATATATATATATATATATATATATATATATATATATATATATATATATATATATATATATATATATATATATATATATATATATATATATATATATATATATATATATATATATATATATATATATATATATATATATATATATATATATATATATATATATATATATATATATATATATATATATATATATATATATATATATATATATATATATATATATATATATATATATATATATATATATATATATATAAGCGATTGTTGTATATCTATTTTATCGGATATTGAAATGATATTTTCTGATTTTATCTTTATATATTTAGACGTAAATAGACTCATTTACGTCTATAAATAAACATTTCTTGAATACAAGTATAAATAAACAATTTATTTGCATTTTTCTGCAATTCAATTACCTAAATTCAAGTAATTTATATATATATATATATATATATATATATATATATATATATATATATATATATATATATATATATATATATATATATATATATATATATATATATATATATATATATATATATATATATATATATATATATATATATATATATATATATATATATATATATATATATATATATATATATATATATATATAAGAGGTATATATTTATTTAACAGATTCTTGGATCAAAGGACGAGTATCACTTTGTCCATGAAGCGATTCCTCACGTAAGAACAAAGAGGAGCATTCCCCACACCAGGAAGCTCAAAACGGATCCTAATGTAAGTCTCAGAGTTCTTAACTTTGCTATATATATATATATATATATATATATATATATATATATATATATATATATATATATATATATATATATATATATATATATATATATATATATATATATATATATATATATATATATATATATATATATATATATATATATATATATATATATATATATAACATCTTCAGAGATAAGAAACTGAAATTGTACTCTCGAGAAAGTTGCGATTGGACGTTGGAAAAAGTTTTTTTAATTATTCTGAAATAGTAGAATGTGTTTATAGATCTTACTACTAACATTTCATCTGGAAAACTTTCCTTGGAAACTACTCTTGA
>SEYY01020549.1:40000-45000 GCA_009176605.1 Armadillidium nasatum | reverse complement strand
CTAATTTTTTCGCTCTCACTTTAATTTCGCGTCTATTTTCACCAGCGAATTAAATTTGTGATGGGCATTGTGTGTTTTTTTTTTTATTTTTTGCTTTTTTTTTATCTTCAGTTCCTCAGAATAAGATTCTGCCTATTCATTGCGGGTATATAACTATATATATATATATATATATATATATATATATATATATATATATATATATATATATATATATATATATATATATATATATATATATATATATATATATATATATATATATATATATATATATATATATATACCTGTGGGTGTGCGTACAGGTGAGTGGGCGTAGTGTGGGTGTGAGTGAGTGGAAATGTGGGAGTGTGGGTCATGTGTGTGTGTATTTGGGTGGGTGGGTTTACAAATATTTTAAAAATTGGAAAAAAAATTGAAATAAACCTACTTAAGGATGATTCAAAGTATGATTAAATCTATTTGACGATTTTCAGGTGATCAGCGCAGTTCAACAAGTGGGCTTCAAAAGAGTGAAAAGAGGATACAAACCCCTTAGGGTTGAAAACCTCGTTCCTATACAAACGATTTTGGCACATAATGATCCTACTGACCCTTTCTTTCCTTACCAGTGGTATTTGGTAAGTATATATATATATATATATATATATATATATATATATATATATATATATATATATATATATATATATATATATATATATATATATATATATATATATATATATATATATATATATATATATATATATATATATATATATTATATATATATTATATATATATATATTATATAATATATATATATATATATATATATATATATTATATATAATATTATATATATATATATATATATAAATATAAACTTATGACATTCTTAATCTCCCCACAAAAACACACCACTATCATCTTCTTCACCGTAATATCAAATAACTACGTTGAACGGTATATCTCACATTCATAATTACATTAACAATTCTTTCACTTGGGAATCTTGTATATCCATTAGTTATTATAAAAGTATAGTACTTATTATTCTCTATAATATACTACTATCATTAATTTTAATCCTACCTATAATTCCTAAGATACACTTATATATACTATATTATACACTTTATGACTAAATAATTATAATATCATAATAATAATACTCACATAATATTTAGTTGTTATACTAGAATACTCTTATTGTCTTATACTATTATATATAATCTCTAATATTACTATATAATAATACCAATACTAACTACACTATACTAGTTAAATATTAATTAATCCTCATTATTCTAATATCTTATTATTCATATAAATACTATTATAAGCTTTACATATAACTATTCACTATGGAATCCATAGTAAAGAAGCTTATGCCTCCTACAAAGACATATACCGATCTTTAGTTGACCATTTCACGTCAAAGAGCACGAGTCTTTCGATCCAGAGACCTGCTTATCAGAAGGGCGCATGGTGTGCAATGATTCATTAACGCATTTACCACCATCTACAAATAGAGTTAACGAAATCATCCACATCAGGCACATCCACAACGTCATCTTCGACGATTACTCACCTACAATCTTTGTGTTTCTATGTAAGACTTGTCTCATCTCCCTGACAACACAATCACATCTCGTGTTCATTCCTGCTTATATCATCTACCATACGTACTAATCACAATATGAACGCCATCCATGAGATCTTCAAAGTTGAAGCGGCACTTAGAATTAAAACACCCGAACTTCAATAGCAAACATGATCTCCGACTTTCTCTTTGGATGAAAAGTATAGCCCTATAACTATACACTACTACATCATATTATCCTCATATATCAGTACCATTACTAATACTCATTTACTAATAAGTTTAATACTAACCATTTAGTTATTTTATTTAGTCTTATTATACTCGCTATTATTCCATTACCCATTACTATTAATATATATCACTCCATTATTATTCCTAAGCATTTCACTATAATATAAATAATATTTTACCTCTCGTCATTAACTAACTCTACAGCTAATAGCAGAATGCTTTACCAATTCCGTACTTCGAATTTTAAAATTCTGGGTTCATATAACTGTCCCTAGAACTTCAGTTTGCTACTACCATTATTGCCGGAAAATCAATTGTCTCCACTTAATCTTGTCTTACTATACACTAGGGTAACTCCTAATCATAGCAGCTTCAGATGGATCAACTATACATTTAGATCCTCATCACACTTAGATTAAAGTAAACAATGATCATCGGCATCTTCATTTCTACGCCACTTATCTGAACTCTGATAAAGAAGTTCATCACAACATTATAAACATAGATTTTTATTCGTCAGCTCGACCATCACAACAATAACCAAAGTAAAGACTAGGATAGAATGTCGTGGAAGATAACTGATAATTGATTATTTGGACAAAATGATTTCAATTTGGTCAGCCAATATAATTAAAACGCTTCAGACACGGAGTCGTGTAAATACGTTGAATCTTACTCTATCACAAATCGATAAAGTACAGAACTATAATACGGTCACATAGTCCTACAGTTTTAATGGATGACTCTTGATGAGTATGATCCTTTCGAGCAATTATCTATTCTAATGAAGAATTCGTATTTTATTGCAAACCATTGAAAAAAGAACAGCAGAAGCATATCTTTTATCACAACTTGATTGATAACACCACATTATAAACATTCAACATACGCAAATTAATGCAGACATGGTCTCATGAGCAGTCTCCTGTATCATAGTGCGACGTGGACTATTAATTGCCTTAGTTGTCCGTCCCTGCTGTGAGAAATTTTGCAAACAAAATAATTCAAAATCACCGTAGCGCTTCACACACATAGAATCGATTTAGTATAGCTGGTTGACACCTCTCGCACACTCGCATACACACAAAATGTATTCCTAGTTAGAACTCTGTCTTTCCAATACATACTCATATCATTGCTTTTGCAAGCACGCTATAGCTAAGATTAGATGATAATATGATATATATTTGACCTTTCAAACTACACTCGATCCTCAGGCCTTATATTCATTATCCGCACATTCATAAACGCCAAATAGTCGTCGATTATGACCACACTCTTTTATATATTTATCCTTCTTTGTCAGAAATAACGCAAATGCTGATACTCAAGCGAAATCTGTTAGCAGAGACTTATCCTCGAACACAGACTCGATGAAGAGATTGTTTAATAATCTCTTTTATATAACGACATTTACATTCCTCAATACTAACAAGTCACTTAAAATGAATCGTAAGAGTCACCATTGTATATAATTTAAGATCATGATTTATTTAGTTGCAGTTAATATGGCATTTTGCTTAGTTGTCATCATATAAAAACATTAAATTGATTACTAATGATGTACATATATTTTACATGTAGTTATATGACACTACAAATTTTCCTTCGTTATCAGTTTACCCAATTATTAGGTCCAAGCGTGTATTCTCTCGTTATTCAGTGCAGGAGCAAAATTTAATGATCGCGTGCATTTAAACACTCTAGTATCTATTAAATACCTAGAGTATCATGATTGTTGACTCAAATCTTGTGTGGCAAAAAGGCAAAATTCAACTTCATCCCCACCACAGTACGTGATTTAAATGGAGAATTAACTGTAAGTGTTTCACGAAGATAGAGTACTTACATATATTTAGTTCCAATGCCTAATCATGATAATCTGAATTTGTCTACCTTAAATGGAATATTCTTGATCATGGACTTAGCTATCCGAAAGATTTCTGCAATGAATATATGCATACTAGCATATCACTAACCGTCGAAAAGACAGAGATAAATATAAAATAATAACTTCATATCTCATATAATTCGAACTTCAGTTATAGAGTGTGAATTATTTGGATTTCAGCATATTTGATACCATTATATTCCGCAATTCATTCTGGTCGCTATTCTCGGTTTAACATACGACATTATCAATAGGAACAACTTCGACACATAAATTTACACGTATCATTGCAGGCGCATTTTCCGGTGGCTTTTTCTCTTCGCATTACATAGTTGGCGTATTCCATTATTATTGTTTGTAATTCTAATTAACCTGTCATCACTCCGGCTCTCTTACATGTATTCCCATTAGTGCACAAACTTCTTTATCAAATGTGAAGTCAGACCTTCGTGTCTGATCTAGTTCACTCACCTTTCTATTTCTTCCTTCATCACTCTCGAGATACACGAACATTTTCTACTCTCTAAAAGATATAATTTAACACGTCAGAAACTTGATTTAATTATGTTCGAATTACCTAGACATCGTGTCTTTCCTTTTATTTCCGGTCAGCACATCTTGTCTCTTGAATTATTTCTCAACAATCGACGATGTCTAAACCGTCCGTTCACTACTTACAGCTCTTTCCAAATTATAATTGATACTTTTTTATTATTCACATAATTTTATTAGGACATAATTTTTATATACTTTATACCCGTCCACCCACATTTGAAAATGCACGAAATTAAAATCTTCAACACATTAAAACTTTCATTGCTACTCATATTTTATCTTAATCCATGCATAACAAGACTTCAAAAGTGACTCATTCGAAATTGAAGATAATTAGAGTACAATATCTACGAGTTTCAAGTCGCAATATTAAAATATTGCTCTCTTGGAGATGCTTAGCAGTTATATCTCTCCATCGCATCACATTATCTATTTAAATATCTTATATATATTAAATTTCCATATATAAATCATTATATCCACTATTAGAAAACAATGTAAAACTTTGAGATTTCTTCTTATTACTATATGAATTATTTGCTACATCGTATTATTCTAGTATATACTATTATAGGGCTCTATATAATGTATCGCCTAATTATAGAATTATGGTTAATATATTATAGAAGAAAATAATCATTATTATAGTATTACTATGTATATGATTTGATGTATTATATAATATTATAAAATAAACTCTCATATTTAAGTAAAGTTTAATAATAATATATG
>SEYY01020549.1:25000-27500 GCA_009176605.1 Armadillidium nasatum | reverse complement strand
ACGTGCGCACGACGTTGTTTGTTCTCGTGTCTCTAATTTGGAGTCTTCTGAATTTCCACTTATGGCTTCGGCTCTCTTGCCATTCTACTACTAAATTCATTTGTTCTGTTTATTTATCTCCTAATTCTACTGACTATCCAAATTCGACTATTTAAACCAAAATAGAACACATCTTTTTCTTCTCCTTTCTCTGAAATTCATCATATTAGGGGATTTCAATGTTAACCACCGCCAATGGCTTTCTTTAGCTCTCATGATACAGCTGGTGAAATGCCTTCCATTCGCTATCCAAAACGACCTTGAGCAGTTGGTGCAGTTCCCTACTCGTATCCCTGATCGTCTTGGAGATAACCCAACATTCTAGACTTTTTCTAACTTCTAATCTTCTCCTTAACTGTTAAACTCTTTCCTCCTCTGGGTTCATCCGATCCCTTCTTATCTCCGTTTCTTCTATCTTTCAATTTCCGCAAGAAAGACCCCTTCTACTGAAAGGAAACGTTTGGGCATTTTGGTGCCGCAAGCTGGTAGGACTTGCAGTCGTACTTCTTTGATTTCCCGTGGAATGATTATTGCTTCCGTGGAAGGGGTCCCTCTGAGTGTGCAGAACGCATTACTGAGGTGATTCTCTCTGGCATGGAGGCGTACATTCCATTTTCTTTCCCTTCTACTAAACCCAACAAACCTTGGTTTAACTCTAATTGTTCTCACGCTATCCACCGCAGGGGTGCTGCCTTCAGGGATTACCGTCGTCTTCAAACTCCAGAAACTCATGCAACTTATATTTCATCCGGAATCGTGCAAAATCTATCTTCGTAAACCAAAAAACTCTTTTTCTCCGTAAAAAATGCAAAAATCTTTCTGGTTCCTCTTTTCACGCCTTTCTGGCATTTGCAAAAATGTCAACTCTAACTTTGCTTCTTCCTCTTTCCCTCCTTTAGTATCTTCCGACGGCACAACTGCCGTTTTACCTTCTTCTAAAGCTGAACTCTTCGCTCAAACTTTTGCCTCTAATCTACCTTAGACGATTCCGGAGCTATTCCTCCTCCTTCAACCCCCTCAACTCATTTATGCCTAAAATTATAATTTCTTCTAAAGACGTTATTTCTGCTCTCACAAATACTAAGAAGGCGTACGGTCCTGATGGTATTCCTCCTGTGGTTCTCAAAACTTGTGCTTCAGAGCTTGCACTCTGCCTTGGTAAACTATTTCGTCTTTGCCTTTCTACTTCGACCTTCCCTTCTTGCTGGAAACGTGCGCTCATTCAGCCTGTGCCGAAGAAGGGGGACCTTCTCACCTCCAACTACCGTCCAATTTCTTGACCTCGTTCTCTCTAAAGTTTTCGAATCTATCCTTAACAGGAAGATTTTGAAACATCTAATTCTTCTAATCTTATTCCTGATCGCCAGTATGGTTTCGTAAAGAACGCTCTACTGGTGATCTTCTTTCCCTTCTCTCTGACTCTTGGTCCTCCACTCTTCGGCATTTCGGTGAATCCTTTGCTGTCGCGCTAGACATATCGAAAGCCTTCGATAGGGTCTGGCACAAAGCTTTGATTTCAAAACTCCCCTCTTTCGGTATCTATCCTTCCTTCTGTGATCTTCTCTCTAATTTCCTTTCTGGTCGTTCTATAGCAGCTGTTGTAGACGGCCACCGTTCTTCCTTTTTAAACCTATTAACAGTGGTGTTCCTCAGGGTTCTGTCCTATCCCAACACTTTTTCTTTTTTTCATTAATGACCTTCTTTCTATTACTTCATATCCTATCCACTCCTATGCTGATGACTCCACCTTCATTACTCCTTTCAGTTTGAAAGACGTCCCATCCCAACAACAGTTATTAGACTCGAAAGGGTAGCCTTGGAGCAACTAACCTCTGATCTTTCACGTATTTCCAATTGGGGCAGAGAAAACATGGTGTTTTCAATGCCTCAAAAACTCAGTTCCTCCATCTCTCCATCGACACAATCTTCCACACAACTATGATATCTTCTTCGAAACACACAACTCAAACCTTCATCTGTTCTTAATATTCTCGGTGTTTCTTTTTCTCGTGATCTTTCTTGGAAAGATCACATTACTTTTCTCTCTAAACAAGCTTCTAAGAGGTTGGGTGTTCTGAGGCGCCTTCAGAATTACTTCACGCCACCCCAGTTGCTTGCTCTGTATAGGGTGTTGTTCGCCCTGTATGAGTATGCTTCACACATCTGGGGTGGTTCCACATACAGCTCTCCTAGAGAAAGTGGAGTCTAGGCATTTCGTCTCATCAACTCTCCTGCTCTTACTAACTCTCTTCAATCTCTTTCTGCCCTTCGAATTGTTGCGTCACTCTCTCTATACTATCGCTATTACAATGGACACTGCTCTTCTGAACTCTCTCGTCGCATACCTCCTCCACTGAGAAGGGCTCGTGCGACTCGACTTTCTACACAGTCTCATCCTTTCTCTGTCCAACTCTCTGACCCCAGACTTAACCGCTATGCTCAATCTTACATGTACTCTATT
>SEYY01020549.1:15000-20000 GCA_009176605.1 Armadillidium nasatum | reverse complement strand
GATAATCTTGAAAAGCACTAAAAAGTTGCCCAAATTTCAAACTTTGGTGAAATTTCTGAAAGTATAGTAAAGAGACTAATAAGAAAGATCCGAAGCTTAAATATCTGATATTTAACTTTGTCATCACCAGAATAAGCTCTGTTATCCTGTGAGTTCAGAGGTGGTTCAGTCGTAAATATCTTTATATTTCCTAAAATGAAATAAACTGAATTTACGTGTTTTATTAGGTTTCAAAAACCACTTCACATGTTCTGCACATTTAGTTTAGTTTTAAATCATCAACCAATTTTTGTCCTTAAATATTTAGTAAGCCTTAATGTGATGTTGTGCACTATGAAGAGCGATTAACGTAGACGGGTAATGGTCTCCTTTGCTATTTCGGATTTACAGAACTCCAATTCGTTTTGCTGAACCAAAAATAAATTTCAGTTTTTTAGGAATTCTATCGAAATATGCTTTGAGTCAGAATAATATCAGAGATGAAATATATTTATTAGGATTGAGCAAAAGCACGTTTTACCAAAGAAACGGTGTCTTATTCAAAAGAGTATGTCCTTAAAGTTAGCTTCATCTTACCTGAGAATTGACACCGAATCAACAAACAGTACACTGCAAAAATTGTTCTAACGAAATGAATTGTTGGGACAAGTGACAAAAATGTCACAGCAAAATTTTCAATAGAGAAAAGACGTTAAGCATAAGAAAGTTACTTCACCGATTTATTTTCCAATAAGAAAATAACTGAAAAAATATTTTGTTATATCTTTTTCCACTTGTCCCAACGATTCGTTAGGACAATTATTGCAGCATAGGAGAAAATTGCGTTGACTTTGACATATTTGAAATTTTCAGTAAATCGTAGAAATAACCTCGAGATTAAAAATATTTACGGTATGTAAAATGGTTTCAGCTTTGATTAAGTCAAGACTAAAGAATTAAAATTTTTTTTGATCTGAATGAAAAATCCAGTCAACAGATATTATTATTAGGCACGAAAAATGCAACATTTATGAATTTTTTTTTCTGTTTTCAATCATTGCATCAATTTTTTTAGAAATAACATTTCTTTTCAGTAAAGAAGTTAGTTTTTTAACTTGCTTTTTCAAGAAAAATAATTCACTTCAGACTTAGAACATCTTTTTATTTTTTATTTATTTATTTTTTTATTATAAAGGAAGAAAGAAAGAAAATTAAGTATTTTATTATTTCAACATTTGTAATGAATAAATAATAATTTGAAGGTTTGAGTTTTATGATATATATATATATATATATATATATATATATATATATATATATATATATATATATATATATATATATATATATATATATATATATATATATATATATATATATATATATATATATATATATATATATTGCAGTCACGGAACAAGATGTGCCGGAGAAGTTTCAGCAGCGAGGGATAATGAAATTTGTGGAGTGGGCGTGGCTTACGACTCCAAAGTAGCAGGTGATTCATTCTCAAAAATAAGCAGAGCGAAACACCCACACACTTATATATATATATATATATATATATATATATATAATATATATATATATATATATATATATATATATATATATATATATATATATATATATATATATATATATATATATATATTATTTCTTCTGTCCATTTACCTCCCAATTCTACTGACTATAAAAAAGTTCTTCTACTATTTAATCTTTAAAATAGAACACATTCTTTCTTCTTCTCCTTTCTCCGAAATCATCTTTTTAGGTGATTTCAAGGTTCGCAACCGTCAATGGCTTTCATCTAGCTCTCATGATCCACCTGGTGAACTTCCCTACGACTTTTCAATCCAGAACAACCTTGAGCAGTTAGTGAAACTCCCTACTCGTATCCCTACCAGTCTTGGTGATGAACGCATCATACTTGATCTTTTTATAACCTCTTATCCTACTGCTTACGGTCGTGATGGTGTTCCCCCTGCGGTTTTCAAAACTTGTGCTTCTGAGCTTCCTCCCTGCCTTGGCAAACTATTTCGTCTCTGTCTGTCAACTGTACTTCGACCTTCCCTCCTTGCTGGAAACGTGCGCTCTTCCAGCCTGTGTCTTTGAGAGGAGGGGCCCTCTCAACCCTCTAACTATCGTTCTATTCCTTTAACCTCCGTTCTTTCTATAGTTTTCGAATACGTCCTTAACAGGAAGATTTGGGAAAACGTCAATTCTTCTAATCTTACCTCTCATCGTCAATATAGTTTTCTTAATGAACTCTCTACCGGTGATCTTTTTTACCTCCTTTCTGACTCTTGGTCCACCGCTCTTCGGCATTTCAGTGAATCTTTCACTGTGGAGCTAAACATATTGAAAGCTTTTGATAGAGTCTGGAATAAACCTTTGATTTCCAAACCTGCCCCTTTCTGAATCTAAACTTCTCTCTGATTTCCTTTCTGGTCGTTCTATAGAAGCTATTGAAGATGGTCACCGTTCTTCCTTTGAATCTATAAATAGTGGTGCTACTCAGGGATCTGTCCTATTTCTAACTCTTTTTCTACTTTTAATTAATGACTTTCTCTATTACTTCACCACCTATCCACTCCTATGCTGAGAACTCCACCTTTCATTACTCCTTTCAGTTTAAAAGGCGCCCCTCCCAACAGCAGTTAATTGACGCAAGAAGTGTGGCCTTGGAGAAAAAGACCTCTAATATTTCTCGTATTTCAATTTTATGGTCGTTTTCAATGCCTCAAAGACTCAATTATTCTATCTTTCTTCTCGACACAGCCTTTCACATAACGATGACATCTCCTTTGAAAATACGACTCAAACTTTCATCTGTCCTTAATATTCTTGGTGTTTCTTTTTCACGTGATCTTTCATGGAAGAATTGCATTACTTCTCTTTCTAAACAAGCTTCTAAGATATTGTGTTTTCTGAAGCACCTTCGTGATTTTTTACTTCATCCCAGTTATTTGCTCTTTATAGGGAGTATGCCTCATACATCTGGGATGGTTCCACACATAAAGCTCTTCTCAAAAAAGAGGAATATAGTACTTTTCGTCTTACAAACTATATTGTTCTTATTAACTCCTGCAGCCTCTTTCTGCCGCCGAATTGTTTCATCACTCTCTCTATAATATCGCTATTACAACAGACGCTGCTCTTCTGAGCTCTCACGCTGCATACCTCCTCCATTGAGAAGGGCTCGTGCGACACGACTTTCTACACAGTCTCATCCTTTCTCTGTTCAACTCTCCGACCTCAGACTTAAACACTATGCTCAAACTTATTCATTTTTAACAGCTCACCACCACTCACGGTGGTGAACTGAAAAAAAGGTGATATCTTATGTGTACTCTACTTGTAAAGTCCGAAACAAGCTCCCTTTATCTGTTTTCCCAACTTCCTATGAGTTGCACTATTTTAAACACAGTGTATCGGGGCATGTCGGCCATTAATGACCATATTTCTTGTATTTTCCTAACTCTGGCGGAAATCGGTAGACCTCTGACCTTTGCCCACCAGAGGATATATATATATATATATATATATATATATATATATATATATATATATATATATATATATATATATATATATATATATATATATATATATATATATATATAAAGAGCATCTGTGCAGAGAATTGTGTAATATTCTTTGAAATGTCTGTAAAATTTCTTCTTATTAATTTAATTAAAGAAAAATACTTAAATTAAAATAAAATACAAAAACGTTAAAGGAAACAAAACACGTTTTTATATAAAATAAATATTTTTAATTTAAAATGAAAATTATTTATTTAAAGATATTAAAACGTAAAAAAAATATATTAACTAAAATTAGAACATGAAATTTAGCATTCTCATTTAAGCCTCTTTATCTTGCATAAAACTGTATGTAATTATAAAGGGGATAATATATATATATATATATATATAATATATATATATATATATATATATATATATATATATATAATATAATATATATATATATATATATATATATATATATATATATTAAAGAGCATCTGTGCAGAGAATTGTGTAATATTCTTTGAAATGTCTGTAAAATTTCTTCTTATTAATTTAATTAAAGAAAAATACTTAAATTAAAATAAAATACAAAAACGTTAAAGGAAACAAAACACGTTTTTATTAAAATAAATATTTTTAATTTAAAATGAAAATTATTTATTTAAAGATATTAAAACGTAAAAAAAATATATTAACTAAAATTAGAACATGAAATTTAGCATTCTCATTTAAGCCTCTTTATCTTGCATAAAACTGTATGTAATTATAAAGGGGATAATATATATATATATATATATATATATATATATATATATATATATATATATATATATATATATATATATATATATATATATATATATAGGTATTCGCATGTTGGATCAGCCTTATATGACAGACTTGATCGAGGCTAACAGTATGGGCCATGAACCAGACCTCATCCACATATATTCTGCATCGTGGGGTCCAACTGACGATGGTAAAACGGTCGATGGACCAAGAAACGCCACAATGAGGGCCATAGTTCGAGGAGTTAATGAGGTTAGTAGGAGATGTCACTGATATTGTCTCCCTTACTACTTTATTCATTACCGATTATTTTCGCGTTATTATTTTTTATATTTCCTGGTAATTAATATTAAATTAAATTACAAAAATAAAATTTAAATTCATCTATTTCTTCTATAATTTCTTGAAGTATATTTAATGTTTTATGAATTAATAAAATTATTATATTCTTCTTCTTTTTCTTCTTAGTATTAGTAGTAGTATATAATAAAGAGTTACTTTTGCATGACAAAATCTAATAAAATATTACTTAATTTTATGATCATAGCCAATAATAATAATAATAATAATAATAATAATAATAATAATAATAATAATAATAATGATAATAATAATAATAATAATAATAATAATAATAATAATAATAATAATAATAATAATAATAATAATAATAATATTAAAAAAATAATAATA